>JACVTC010000053.1:85000-307500 GCA_016946835.1 Neocallimastix lanati (nom. inval.) | reverse complement strand
ATGAACTACTTTTCAAAGGTTCATCTGAGTCACCTGTTCCAAAAATTGTGGGCTTGGCGGAATTCTTAACAAGTGCAATACCTATCATTAGTAGTTCGTTTGAGCTATTATTTGATAAGTATTGCAAAATACCAAACTTATCCAATAGCGTCGACGTCGTACTGATAAGGCATAATGATAATACAGGATCGTCATCTATTTCTACGAAGGATGAATCTTGCCCTAGTAGTTCAATAAATGATGAATCCGGGGAGAGTTTAGTGGACACCACACTATCTATTTTAAAGATGTTACTTCTAGGTTTTATTTCTTTTTTATTTGTTAGGAAGGGAAAAATTCCCGCATAATACAATTTGCCGAAATACATAGTATTTTCGAGCTCTTATATTTTTTTATTTTTTAAATTTTTTATTTTTAATTTCAAATGTACTTTTCACCTACATGTATTTTTTAAAATAAAATTAATAAAGTTTTGGAAGTGTATTCTCTTCCCTGTCTAAAAAAAAAAAAAAAAAAAAAAAAAAAAAAAAAAAAAAAAAAAAAAAAAAAAATTGTATTATAAAGAAGATCTATATATATTTTTATTTTATTGATAAAATATAAGTTTTTCTATTTTAATTAAAAGTATAAAAAAAAATTTTTATTTTTACTTTTTTATTTTATTAATTTTTTATTTTTATTTTATTTGAGAAAATGTCGGGCCAATTTTTTAAAGACTTAAACCTTAAAATCTTTTAATTTATTTTATTTTTTATTTTTATTTTTATTTTTATTTTTTTTTTTCTGATTTTTTTTAAATTAAAATTTTCTTTTTTACGTACAAAATATATATTCATTAAAATTATTAAAATAATTATATATTTTATTATTATTGTATTTTTTTGAAATTTTTTGAAATTTTAAATTTCTATTTAATTTTTATTATAATTTGTTTATTTTTTCTTTTTCTTTTTCTTTTCTTTTTTTTTTTTTTTTTTTTTTTTTTTTTTTTTTTTTTTTTTTTATTTTAAAAAAAAATGAATTAATTTTAATAATTATAATAACAAAATGAGTGAATTATCAAAAACAAGAATCAGTATTAATAATTCCTTAAAGAATAATAGTTTACCTTCCACTCAAAAGATAAAGTCTTTTCATTATGTGGATGACATAAAAGAAAAAAGTAAATGTAATAAAAAAATGAGTGAATTATCTAAAACAAGAATCAACAGTAATAGTTCTTTAAAGAATAATAATGTACTTTCTACTCAAAAGAAAAGGTCATTACATTATGTCGATTCCATAAAAGTAAAAAATAATAAAAAAATAAAACAGGAACAAAATAAATATAAAACAGAGGTTTGTATCATATCATATCATATCATATATATATATTTATATAATTATTATTATTACCCTTATTATTATTTTTATTATTTTTAATTTTAATAATTACTTATTATGTATTTATGATTGTATATTTAATTATCAATTATATAATAAATTCCAAATATATTAATGTATCATTTTATTATTTTAAATTTTGTTATTATTATTATTATTATTATTATTATTATTATTATTATTATTATTATTATTTTATTTTATTTTATTTTTTTTTTTTAAATTCTTAAAGACTAAAAATAAAATAAAAGAAGAAAATAGTGCAACAACATTTTTTAAACGTATTTTTTTTGGAAGACATGTAAGTCCTGGAAAAGAAAATAATAATAGTAATAACAATAATAACATTAAAAAAAGTAATAATATTGGATCAGAAAACGTTAATTTAACCGAAATTGAAAAAGAAAAATATGAAAATGAAATTTTTGAATTAAATAGACAATGTCAAATCTATGAAAATCATTTAAAAAATTTAAGTAGTATTAATCGTTTATTAACTGATAGAAATATGGAATTATTAAATTCTAATAAAAAATTGGAATTTTTATTAGAGGCTAATAATAAGGAAAATTTTAATGAGAATGGCATTCATAACAGTAGAATTGAATTTAAAAAAAATAATTTAAATGAAAATACAACTACTACTACTACTACTACTACTACTACTACTACTACTACTACTAATAATAATAATAATAATAGTAATATTGACAGTAATGATGTTGAAAAATCAACTTCCAATGATGATAATGCTAAGCTGATTCAAAAGCAAAATATAATAATTAAAACATTGAATGATACTATTAAGTGCTATCAAATTACAGTTGAGCAACAGAAAAAAGATTTAGAATTTTATCAATTGAATTGTACATGTTTAAAGGAAAAAAATGAAAAAAAAAATTTTGTACCAACAGGAAATGAAGAAGCTAAGGAATTATATCTTCAACATTTAATAATTTCAAAAAAGAAATTAAATGAACAACGAAAACAAAATTAAGATTAAAATTAAAATTAAAAAAAAAAAAAAAAAAAAAGCATGATTTGTTATCTTTTACCTATCTTTTTTTTTTTTTTTTTTTTTTTTTTTTTTTAATTTCAATCAATGATTTTTCTATTTCAACTAACCTTATCCTCTTCATTTATTCCTAGTAGAATAAGTAAAATTTAATTAAATGATACCCTACAGTAATATTGATATTAGTGTCAATCCAATTATTACAACTACTATTATTAATAATAATAACAATAATAATAAAAATAATAACAATAATAACAATATTTAGAAAAATGATTATTCTTAATTCGCCATGAATAGAATTATCTTCTTTCATAATGTATTCCAAGTAGAAATCATTATCATATTAATTCAAATTAAAATGATAAAAAAGATAAAAAAAAATATTATAAATTATTAATTATTCTAATATATTTACATAATGAAGGATCATCTATATTTTTATAAGTTTAATTTTTTTTTTATCTGTATATCTTTATTTTAATTAATCCTTTTCTTTTTCTTTTTATTTTATTTTTACTTTTATTATTAGTATGCTTGATATTTGTAAAATTATATATTATATATTTATTATATATATTTTTTTAATTTTTTTTTTTTTATTTTATTTTATACCCATTTTTTTTAATTAGTCTATTCTGATTTATTTATTAATTTTATTATTATTATTATTATTTTTTACACATATTTTACGTAAATATTAAAAAATAAACTTAATAATTATAGTAATAATAATAATAATTAAACGAAAAAAAAATTTTTTTTTTTTTCATATTTTTTTATAATATATTTTAAGAGTATAAGTTAATATTTTATTTTTAATATTTTTTTTTATTTATATATTGTATTCATTTTTAAATAATTTATAATTGTTTAAATAATTATTCATTAAAAGCATTTTATAATTTATTTATTTTTACTTTTTATTTTTACTTTTTATTTTATTTTTTTTAATGGTTTTATATACATTAGTATTTTTTTTTTTTAATTTCTTAATAGATAATATATTTTTATAGTTATAATTATACTAAAAATAAAAATATTATTATATATTAGATATATATTATTTTTTATTTTTTATTTTTATAATATTTATATTTAATGGTTAGTAATAATAATAGAATTTTAAAATCGTTAATAATGACTGTGACTATTTTAATATGTTAATTAATACTAGTTGCTAACACTTTATTATTATTTTTTTTTTATATTTTTTTTTATTTTCATTTTTATTTTTTTTTTTTAATTATTTTAAATAAAAAAAAATCAATAAATATTATTATTATAATTATAAATATTATTTTCTTTCTCTTTTTCCTTTTTCCTTTTTCCTTTTTATTATCATTTTTATTAAATATTACTCATTCATTAGGAATTAATCATTAGGAATTAATAAGGTTGCTTCATTTTATCTTTTTTAGTGATACTATTTTTGAATTTTAATTCAGCATCATTTATTGCTTCTAATTTATATCTTTTTATTAAATCTGTAATATCATTATCATATTTCTCTTGCATTGTTATCTTTGCAGAAACTTCTTTATCTATTCTAGCAATTTCTTGATCTAATTTTTCAATAACTGTTTCTGAAGTATTTAACCTAATTAGATAGAAAATAATGAATATAGATAAATAAATAAATAAATAAATAAATAAATAAATAAATAAATAAAAATACTTTATAATAATAATAATAATAATAATAATAATGATAATCTATTGTTATAATATATAATATATAAATAAAATTCCATAATAGCATATTATTTAATTAATAGTTTGATATTTAAAAGTTACCAGTTTGATAAAATATTTTTAATGTATATTATTTGTTTAGCTTCTAAATCTCTGCTCATAGTATATTCAATGTCGACTTGTTTATTTCTTTGGTCTAATTTTCCATGAATAATATTTTGATAAATAGCATTAATTAATAAATCTTCAAGTTCTCTAACATTTGGAATATCTAAATATTCAAGAAGACTATCATATTTTAGAATCTTTTTTATTAATGATGAAAAATAAAAAATATATATTGTTATAAATATATAATGTTGTAATTTAATTTATTATTTAGATTATTTATAATTATTTATATTAATTTTATGATATAATTATTTATTAAGTAGTAATCATAAAGAAGAATAAATACTTTTGATTGCGAAGATAAAGTAACTAAAGATAATAATTTTAATTTGATCAATTGCTTTTCAGATAAAGGTATATATTTATCTGGAGAATCTTTTATTTATAGATATATAATATTATTATTTTTTGATGTATATTTAATATTTAAACTTTTGGAATAAAGAAAAAAGTTTTAGAAATTATTTATATATTTTTAATTTTAATTACTTTTATAATCTTGATAAGTTCCATAAGCAAAAAGTTTTAAAACTTCATAATTTTTTGCATATTCTTCACTATTTTCAAGCTGAATAAAATTTATATATATACATATATATACATATTTTAAGAAATTAATACATTGATTGAGAGTAAAATTCGTTTTAATTTAAATTTCAATTTTTATTTATATATTATCAAAGAATGGACATGAAAGTTCTTTAATAATATTTAAAATAAAAAATATTTACAGCTGCAATATTTGGTGATTCTAATAATTCTGTAAAAGTATATATACTACTGTCTTCTGTAGCATCTTTTATTATCTTTGCACAACCAAGTCCTTTACTAGTTTTAGCTAAAATTAAAAAAGTTTCTAAACTGTTATTAATTATTTATTATATAAATAAATAATTTTATTGTTATATGTAATAATAAAAAAGTATGATTATATATATATGAATTAAAGAATAATTTAGTATAAATATATATATATATATAAATATAAATTAAGATGAAAATGAAATTTTGAATTTATTAATTTTAAACATTAAATTTAAATTTATAATTTTTATTTATTGTTATTAGATTATTTTGTTTTGTTATTTTCATTTTAGTATATTAAATTAAAATTTAAAAGATATTTTATTTATTTATTTATTTTATTATTTATTTTGAATTAACAATGTATTATTCATTAATTTGTTGAATTGGTATTTTATTATGGTAGTAATGTTTATACGGTGTAACGAATGATTTATGATAAATAGAAATAATTAAAATAGTTGCATTTTCATTTACCGAGAATTTAATCCAGTATCTGTCATTTTATTTTTATTTTATATTTATGTTATTAAAATTTGAGATTAATATTTTTTTTTTTTTATTTAAAATAAATAAAATAAAATATAATTAATATATATTAAAAAATTAAAAAATAAAAAAAAAAAAATATTATTTTTATTTAAAATAAAAAATTAAAATTAATATTTGAAAAAAAAAAAAAAAAAAAAAAATAATAATAATAATAATAAAAAGTACAAAGGATAAATTTATTATTTTAATATTTAATATATTATTATATTATGATATATTATTTTATATAAATAATTATTTTGAAATATAAAATTAATAAAACAATTATTTTAATTATTATTATTATATATGTTTCATAATTATCTCTTTTTTTTTTTTTTTTTTTTTTTTTTTTTTTTTTTTTAAACTTTAATGTTTTATAATTATTATTGAAAATAGTTATTTCCAATATTATTAAAGAAGAATTTAGAACTTTATACGGTAATAGAGGTAAAAAAACAAAAAAACAAAAAACAAAAAACATCATCTATGACAAGAATAGTTAGAAATTCTTATTTATTTATTTTATTTATTTATTTAGTTATTTTTTTATTTTTTATTAAAAATTTAATCAAAATTTATTATAATCTTATCCACTGATCTCTTTATTTTCTATGGCTTTCATTATGAATATTTGCAGTTTTAAATCTTATTAATATATATATAATTTTTTTTAACTTCATTTTTACTATAAATTTTAAATATATATATATATTTTATTTGTTTTTTAATTGTTTTTATTTTACAATTAGAAAAAATATCAAAAATTATATTTTTTTTATTAATTTAATGAGTTTATTTTTATTTTTATGGACTTGAATAAGTATAATAATTTATAATAAAATATTATATATAATAATAAATAATAATAAAAGAAAATTAGTTTGAAATAAATTTTTTTGCTAAAAGGGTTATCAATAAAAAATAATTTTTTTTTTTTTTTTTTTTTTTTTTTTTTTTTTTTTAGACTAAGAGAATAACTTTATTTAATTTATAATAATAATAATAATAAAATTACATGATTTTAATGAAAAAAAAAAAAAAAAAAAAAAAAAAATAAAATACATGAAATAAAGTATTATATATTATAAAATTATAAAAGTGCGTTAGAAGCAATAGCCTCTAACTTCTCCCATTCCTCGATGATAACACCACGTCCATTATTACGAGTAATAATTTCAGTATTAGTATTATCTAACGAATCTGTATCTATTCTTTCACCGGGAGTTGAAAATCCATGCCTTATTATTTCGACGTCGACGCTCTTGACAATGGTAGATTCAACGGAATACCATTTCATCAAACTAAAAGATCGACAAATTAATGGTATTACTTTTGTTAGAAACTCCGCAATCCCCACAAAATACGGAACAATCGACGAAGTTGAACTTTGTTTAAAAATATTGTCAACTAATTGTCTTTGTTCCCCATCATTAAGTTTAATTTTTTCATATATTGAACGCCCACCAAGAAGAGCACTCAATATAAAGTAATAAATATTATTATCATAATCCTTTTCTGAATCTAAAGAAACATCCAAGGACTTTTGTTCAATTATCAATGAAAACTTCAAAAAGAGATCCAGTGAGAAAAGCTAGGTACACTAACACCACAACAAGGGCAACATTTAGGGAAATTTTCTGGGTACTATTTTTCTTTTAATGGAAATACTTATGTCAAATTTAAAACCACACCTAATTCGAGAAATCCAAAAGAATTCCAACTGATACTTAGGATATTGAAATGTTAAGTTTTTGATTTCTGAAATAAATCCAAAATCATTCTCTTTGTAAATAATTGCTTTTTTAGCTTTTGAGGGTTTGAAGACTTACCTTTCCTAATAAAACTTTTTTATTTCACTTGATTTTTTTTTACCATTTAATTTCTTATCTAAAGTCCTTGATTCTTTAGTCCATGAGTAATGTGACATAGTAGGAATATTATTAGTGAGATGATTAATAATACATGATGAGTTTTTCCATTTTCTAAAGACAGCTGAAAGAGGAGGTATTCTCAATTCACTAATAATATAATAGAGACTAACATAAGAATTGCGAGACTTAAACCCATAACTCCAATAAAATCCTCTGTTAATAATTTTATGAGCTTTTGAACATCTTCTTTTATTTGAACCAAAGAGAGGAGCATAATTTATCGGTTTAACAAAGTTAATCGGTTTTACAACAAGAGTAGCACACTTAATTCCAAAAAGTGACAAAGAAATGGGTAATTATCTGAATATACATTAAAGTATTGGCTATTACCGACTTCTTGCAAGTAAATACAGATAGGTTTAAAAATTTCATTAAAGTATCTAATACCATTACGTTTTTCAGCATTCCATCCATTAATGTTCCAACTGACACAAAGATTGAAGATTGAGTAGACGGTGAGTAAATGCTACTATAAAGAAAATCTTTTACTATTGATTTAGTTTCAAAAGAAGAAAATTTATTGTTGAATTTCTTAACATAACTGAAAGTTCGAATTTCGTTGGTTTTGATCTAATTAATTTTATATATAAGAAGGCATCCAGTAAGAATAAATAAAATATTTAGATAATAAATAGGTTTATCATAGTTTATCCTTAAAATGAAGTAGTTTTCCATATTAGGTGTGTGTAATTTTTTTGTAATTCCATGAACTATTTCATATCAATTGGAAATATGTTTATTAAGAAATTCCCAAAGTTTACTAACAGACTATGATTGAAGATCATGAATAAAGATAAGAATGAAATCTTTATTCAGAATATCGTATCTTCGAAGGCCTCTTCGCAAAACAGGTATAGTTGCAGAATTTGAAGAAGTATTATCCATTTCAAGAAAGCCTAAAAAAATAAAATAAAAGAAGTTTTTTTTTTTTTTTTTTTTTTTTTTTTTTTTTTTTTTTTTTTTTTTTTTTTTTTTTTTAACAGCAGCAAACTTGTTTCATCTTTATTAATTAAATATTTGAAAAAATACATGTAATAAAAAGAAAAAAAAAGATAAAAAAAATAAACAAAACAAAACAAAATAAAATAAAATAAAATAATGGTATAAAATATTCTAGTTTCATTTAATTAATATCTGTAAGACTTCACAAGGGCATTAGTATACTGAAATATAATAATTAATTTTGACTTCACAATGTTAATCATAATTTTAAGATACGAAATTATGATCTTCATGGGTTGCGTTAGCCCTGCTGGCTTGTCTTACTGTTTCTTCAGCATTGACGCTCTTGGTAGTAGTAGTACGATTCGATTTGAACCTATTGAACAAAGACCATTGTTGGTCAATAGCAATAGGTATAATCGATTGAAGAAGAGCCGCAGTAACCACTAAGAGTGGAGTATCAGAATAAGCACCTGATTTCATCTGATACTTAAATAAATCCTTCCATTCTCTTGTACTGTTATTAATACTTCGACCTCCAAGAAGGAAATTAAACACTTTTTCACACACACTAGAATCAACATTATTTTCAATAAAAAAAAAAAAAAAAAAAAAAAAAAAAAAATAAAAGTATAAAATAAAAAAAATAATAATAATAAAAAATAATTGAAATACAAAATACTTTGAATTTAATAAATTACTTCAAGAGCTATTTCTTAATGATTTCTCTGCAGATTCATTATTATTTATTTAAAATAAAAACAAAAAACAAAAAACAAAATAAAAAAACAAAAAAAAAAATTATAAAACAAATAATCTTTTTATAACATATATATTGCCTTAATTTATAATATCATTAATAATATTTATTTCATTAGCAATTTTTCAGCGATTCTTTTGAAAAACATTTCAATTTATAATTATTTTTTTATTTTCACTTAAAAAAATACGTTTTCATAAAATAAACAATCTCTTTAATATGTAAATATTTTTTTTTATAATTTTTTAAAAGAAAAGATATAACAGAATCACCATTAATAAACATATTTCTTCAATTTATCATATCATTAATAATAATTATATAACATTATATTACAAATTTTAAAAATTTAAATTATAATAATAAAATTAGACTATATTTTTATAAATTTATAATATCACAACATCGATACATTGATATTTCTTAATGATAATTAATAATTAATTATTATTACAGTTAATTTTTTTTCCGTTCAAACCTCAGTTAATTTCAATTCTTCAACTTTAATTTTTAAATTTTATATCCCTTTTCACTTATATATATATTTTTTATTTTTATGTGATACCGCTTATATCCTCTTAATATCTCTTTCAGATTTACTCATTTTCCTCTTAATATTTTCATTATTCAAATTTTACACTATTATTTTTCCAACACGATTTTATTAATTTTTTAATTTTTATATTTTTTTTTATTTTACTCCGATTCGAAATTTAATGTAATATATAAATATAACATCTACTTTAATGGAACGAAACGAGATGAGTGGGTAGCACCAATACCTGGACGACCGTGCTTAACTGGCTTGTAAGTGATAGAGAATTCACCTAAGTAGTGACCAATCTAATTATATAATTAATTTTATTAATATCCCATTTTTTTTTTCAAAATTTACTTTTTAAAGCTCATTTATAATACATACCATATCTGGTTTAATTTCAACTTGATTAAAGGTCTTACCGTTGTAGATACCGACAATGGAACCGATCATTTCTGGAACGATAACCATATTACGAAGGTGGGTCTTAACACATTCTGGCTTTTCACCTTCTTCGGTAACAGCTTGCTTGGCCTTTCTTAACTTCTTAATGAGACCCATTGGCTTTCTCTTAAGACCACGTTGGAACTTTCTGCGCTTACGAGCATCAACAAGTTCAATGAACTTTTTTATAAATAGTAAAATAAAAAAAATTATTAATTTTAAATACATTTATTCCAACTTTATTATATATATTTAAATAATCTCTTCATATTAACTAATAATCCATCCATCAATTATTATATTTAATATTTACTTCTTCAGTGTTTAAGTCGAGAAGGCGGGAGAGTTCAACACCTCTGTAGGAGTATTTACGGAAGGTACGTCTCTTCTTTTGTTCGTCAGCCTATATTAATAATAATATTATTTATTAATATCTCAATTCAACATTATCTTTTATTAAAAACTATATATAATTTTTTATGAATAACTATTTGAATATATCATTATTCATAATATGGACTATCTAATAAATACCATTTTAATCAAGTATTCTTTTTAAAAGAGGGATTCAAAAAAATATAAAATTTTCAATTACACATATATATGAGGCTTCAATAAAAATGAAAATGATTGGGCAATTTATAAAATTTTGAATTTGTAAGCAATAAAATTTTGGTATTTTGATAATATATTAATTATAATATATATAAATATATATAATATTGGTAATTATATTAAAATAAATTTTCAAATTATTAAAAATGATATATAATTTAATTAATTATAAGGCAATTAATTATTTAAGAACTATTTTATAAAGAAAGTGTTGCATTTCGGAAACTTATATTTCATAATAGGCTTTTATGTGATTGTAATTTAACGTCATAAAGTTATAGTATTTTTAATACAATTATAAATAAATAAATAAATAAATAAATAAATAAATAAATAAATAAATAAATAAATAAATAAATAAATAAATAAATAAATAAATAAATAAATAAATAAATAAATTATAATCAGATTTTATATTTATAATATCAAATTTATATAAATATATTTTTTATATTTATATTTAAATTAATTCAAATTTTTTATTATTTTATATTTAAATAATATTTTATTTTTAAAGAATACTTTATTTTTAAGAAAATTAAAAAATATATTTTTTATATTTTTTAAAATTATTAATTTATTTATTAAATTTTGAAACGCCACATTTTCTGAAATGAAATAATGAAATACCTTGTTTAAAATATTTTTATTATTTACTTTTTAAATTATCATGATATTAAAACATTTAAATTATATAACATGCTAAAAAAGTAATAAATTAATAAAAAAAAAAAAAAAAAAATAAATAAATAAAAAAATAAAAAAATTATTATTTTTAATAAAATAAAAGAAAACTCTATAATTATTAAATTTAAGTTTAAAATGTAGGAGTGATTTCTATGTAATTTTTTCTATATGATAAAAGAAATAAGTGACTTTGAAAAATAATTTTTATATATTTTAAATATAGATATATTTAATTTATATTTATTTGAAAATTGAATTAATTTTTTGGCTTTTTGGCTTTTTTAGACTTTTTACTCTGTTAAATAAATATATATATATATAGATAAAAAATTAATATATATTTAAAATATTTAAAATTAATAATATTTAATAATGTATTATTACTATACCTTTTGATTTCCACGGTTTCTCTTTGTTTTATTAATTAATCTCTTTTCTCCAAAGTGTGTATCAACTAATTGCTATTATATATATATATATTAATAAAATATTAATAAATAATGTACATCCATAAATTTTAAAAAAAATATATATATTTTTAATTACCATATTTGCTACTCTTTTGGCCAAATTTACTTTATCCATTATTTTTAAAACTTCATTTTCATTAACACCTTCGTATTCTACTAATTTCTTTTCTATTATTATTATTATTATTATTATTATCATTTTTTACATCCATCACAATTATTATCATAATTATTATAATCATTATTATTATTACTATTGTTATTATGATACTAACTACTATTATTACTAAAATAAATTATAAATTATAAAGATATTTAGATAATTCTATACATACTAGTTAATGATTCAATATTTTGAATTAATTCAATATCATGTTCAGTAATTAATGAGAGAGAAATACCACCACGACCTGCACGAGCAGTACGACCAATTCTATGAATATAATCTACTGGACTTGCTGGAATATCATAATTAATTACAACTTGAACGTTCTCAATATCAAGACCACTAAATTATTTAATATATATATAAAAATATTATTATTATTATTATTATTTTTTTTTTTTTAAAAAAAATTAATCATTAATATAATACATATAGATATAATACACCTAATATATGTTATATATTATATATTTTAATTTATTTAATGGTAATTGGATATTTTACCGTCCAGCAACATCAGTTGCAATAAGAATTTTAACAATTCTACTTTTGAATTTTGCTAATGAACTAAGTCTTTCATTTTGAGACATAATAGAATGAAGTTGTGTAGTTCTATATCCTAATTCTCTTAACATAATATTTAATCTTTCACAAGCTCTATAGGTGGAAAATATATATATAAGTGTAATATATTAGAAAATTATCAATAAATAAATAAGAATAATTATTTTTTATTAAATTATTTAAATGATCTACCTGCATTTTCCTGTAAATATAATAACGGTTTTATCTTCAAAACAATTATTTAATATATAAGATAAATAAACATCTTTAATCATGGAAGGAATAAATAAGTATTTTTGAACTAATTTTTCCACCACATCATATCTTTCATTGCAACGATAAACAAACATTTCTTTTTTGGATGAATTTTTAAGTTCTTCAATTTCTGGTGTTATAGTAGCACTGAATAATAAAGTTTGTCTATTCTTTGGTAATTCATTTAAAATAATTTCTAAACTTGAAGCAAATGTACTATCTAATAAACGATCTACTTCATCAAGAACCTTTTATTTTTATTATTATTATAATTATTATTTTTAATATTAATTAAAGGTATTAATATTAATATTAATAATGTATAAAACATATATTAAAAAATTATAATTTTAATAATATAAAATAATTAAATATTAAATTATTAAATATTTTCGAATGAATCTAAATATAATTAAAAAGCATACAAGATATTTTATTCTTTTAAAATGAATAGCATTAGTACTACTGTTAATATGATCAACTAATCTTCCTGGTGTAGCAATAACGATATGTGGTCTTCTTGATAATTCAATTGCTTGAGTCATCATATCTATTTAATAAATTAATGTATAATAAAGTTTAAATAAGATATACTAAGTATTATATTATATTTTAGGTATAAAGACTCACTTTTATATATAATATACTATTAGATATATAATATACAATTTTCACTTTTGTTAAAAACATACCAAGACCACCTACTATAATAGATTGTTTTAAATTAATTGAAGAACCTAAAGCTCTAAATTGTTCAGCAATTTGAAAAGCTAATTCTCTTTTTTTTTTTTTTTTTTTTTTTTTTTTTTTTAATTATATAATTAATTTTAATTAATATATATATAGAATTTCAAAATTACCCAGTTAATAATAATAAAATTAATAATTAATTTTAAATTTTATAATTTAATTAATTTAAATTTAAAAAATTTTGAAATTAAATGCGAAATTATTATCAATTTTAAAAAAATTATAATTAACAATTATTTTTAATAATGCAAAAATTTACTAACCTGGTTGGCGTTAAAACTAAAGCAAAAACACCAAAAGGATCTTCAGCTAATTTCTGTAAAATCGGTAAGGCGAAAGCAGCAGTCTTACCACTACCAGTTTTTGCACTACCAATAACATCTTTACCTTTATTTCATTTCATTTTTTTTTTTTTTTTATAAAAAAAAATATTAAAATTAATGAATTAAATAATTTTTATATAAAAAATTACAAATATCATATGAATATCTTATATTTTGTTATGATTTAAAATTGAGTCTTTATTCAAATCAAATTTTATTAAATATTAAAATTTTTAATCATAATTGAAATGTTCATTTTAATTTTAAAATTAAAATTTTTAAGAATACCTGCTAAAATTTCTGGAATACATGCACTTTGAATTTCGGTTGGTTTTTTCATGGATAAATTATTAGTTGCATCAATTAACCATTGAGATAAACCTAAATCTTCAAAAGTTTTATGCAATAATTCATTATCATCATCACTATTGTCACTTTCATTATCATTATTCTGGTCTTCATTTTCGTTTCCATTATCATTTTGTTCTTCTTCTTCAGTTTTATCATCATTATTTTCTTGTTTTTTTATATTTATTTTGTTATCATTAGATTCTTCTATTTCTTCATTTTCTGAAGAAACAAATTCTTTTTCATTAGATTCAAGAACTAAATCATTTTCTAATTTTTTAATTGCCATTTTTCTTTAAAATTTATATATATTAACTTTTAAAATTTCAAAGCAATAAAATAAAAATAAAATATATATTTCTAAAAAAAAAAAAAAAAAAAAAATATATATATATATAAATATATATATTAAATTATACTGTAATATATTTTATAAAAATTATTATATGTTAAAAGATTAAAAAATTTTAAAAATTATAGTATAACGAAACACGTGACACAAAATACATAAATTTAATGATTATATTATACTTTTACATATTTTTATATATTTGTTGAAATTTATTCAAAACTATATTTATTGATGTTATGAGAGTTTTACAACACATAGTATTAAAAAGAAAATAAATATAAATAGTAAGTAGTACCTCACAAAAACGTCATAAAAAGTTTTTTTTTCACGATCTTAATAATATAAATTATAATTTAAATATTTATTCTTAATAATTTTTGATATTTCAAATATTATAAAAATATTATATATTATATATATTATCAAAAAGTCATAAAATATTTAAAAATTTTATATTATAAATTTATTATATAATATATATAATATATATAATTAATAAATATAAAAATATTTAAAATTTTTTATATTATATAAAAGAATTTTTAATATTGTGTAATAAAAAAAAAAAAAAAAAAAAAAAAAAAAAAAAACATAGACTTGCACATATGGGTACCCATCTCCCATATGGCCATACAGTTATTAATTAACTGTAAGGTGATGAGTTATTGGCATACTGTATCAGCTTCGCCGCTCTCAATCGTCGTTACACACTGCCCGGAGATGCATTCCTAACGTTCCTACATATATCTCTAATGACCACGAGCATCAGAACGGAACCATTAACTCCTCCCTAGTGGGTGTAATCATTGGCGATTGGAAATTTTACAATCATCAAGGTCTATGCTTCAATTCAAAGCGTAGTATCAGGGATGGGTGAAATAATCATTTGAGGGAAAGCCTTATGGACATCACGTGTGGTCTCATGATATCCCAGGATAGAAACCTCATCCGATTATTTGGTTTAATATTGTGTAATAATTCATGAATATTTGTAAAACAATACATAATGAAAAAAAAATTTTAATATAAAAATTATTTTTTCAATTTAATTTTTTTTATTTTTTTTTTTTTTTATTTTTATTATTTTTTTCACTTAAAGTAATAAATTGTATTAAAGAGATATATAAATTATGTATTGTTAATTATTTTTTTTTCTTTATATATATAAATATATAATTTTTTTTTTCACACTTTAATTTCACTTTATTTTATTTTTATTAATATAAAGAAAAAATATGACAAAAAAAAAAGAGCCAGAAGAGTATTCAGAAGAAGAAGATGATGAATATGAAGTTGAAAAAATTCTTGATAAAAGGAGAAAAAAGGGTATAATACAGTACTTAGTGAAATGGTTGGGTTATGACGAGACGACATGGGAACCTGAGGAAAATTTAGAAAATTGTAGAAAACTTGTGGAAGAATTTGAAAATAAAATTAATAAGAAAAATAATAAACCATCTCGTCATTTAGTTAGTAAAGCTAAATTATTAAAATTAAATGGCAATAAAGAGAATGAAAATATCGAAGAGAAAACCATTAATAATTCAAAATCAGAAGCTATTAATAGCTTAGCAATAGGAGACGAATTAGAAAACGAAATTAAATTAAAGGAAAATTCTGAAGAAGAAATTCCATCAAAAAATGAAACAATAAATATTAAAAAAATAACTATATCTGATGCAGGTAATAAAAAAAAAGAGAAAGAACAAGAAAGAGAAGATGAAAAAGAAAAAACAAAAGAAAGTGAAAATGAAAGTGAAAGTGAAAGTGAAAGTGAAAATGAAAAAAGTAAAAACAAAATCAAAAACAAAAACAAAAATAAAAATAAAAAAAAAGAAATAGAAAAATCAAAAGAAAAGTTAAAAGAAAAACCAATTAATGAAATTAGTGATAGAGATGAGAATAAAAAAAAACAGAAAGAGATAGATAATGAAAATAAGAATGAAAAATTATCAGAAAAAAAAGCAAAAATAAAAGAAAATGAATTTAACAAAAGTTCATTTAACAATAGTAATTTAAATGATAATAGTTATAATCAAAATATTACCCAAAATAATAAATTAAATGAAATTCAAACAATGAATTCAGATTCTATTTTACAAAATGACATAATGGATATTGAACTTGAACTTCCTCAACCACCAAATATTAGTTCTATTATTACTTCTACTACTACTACTACTACTACTACTAATAATAATAATAATACTAATAATAAAAATTCTTACGCAAAACAATACTCAAATATTAATAATACCATCACGACAATAAATAATAATAATATATTAAAAGATTCAACATCTAATACAAACAAAATTAAAACTAAAAATGATAGTATGAAACTTACGAAAAACAATATTAAAACTGAATTTAATGGTAAAATTTTAAAATTTTGATATATATTTTATTAAATAGCAATATTTTATATAATTTTTTAAATTTTACTTTTTAAAATTAATCAATATTTTATTTAATAATAATAATATACAATGACAACATTTAACGTAGATTTGAATGTAAATTGGACAGATACAAATAGAAAATTAAATAAACTTAAAAGAAAAATAAATGAAGTTGATAATGAATTGTTTAAGAGACATAATTATATGCTAATGAGATCAATTAAGAAACTAAAATTGATTAAAGGAATAGAAAAAAAGATAAATGTATATATTATCTAATCATAAATTGAATTAGTAATTTTAATGATTTTGATTAGAACTGATTTTTATATTTAGAATTAATTAATTTATAATTATAATTTTATTTTGTAATAAATATATTTACATATATATATAGTTTAAACTTGAATATCCAAAAATAAATCCAGAAATTACTATAATTTGTAAAAATAAAAAGAAAGATGACCTTACCTACAAGATTAAAAATAAAAATGGAAAATATTTACTTGTAAGTATTATTATTATTATTATTTATTTATTTATTTATATCAACATTAAATTTAAATTTAAAAATTGAAATAATATATTAAAATATTAAAATATTAATTAAATTAATAATTATGATAATAATAATAAAAATAATAAAAATAATAATAAAAATAATAAAATAATAATAAAAAATAATATCAATAAAGAGAAAACCAAATCAGTTATATCATTGTAAAAAAGCTTTAGAAAAATACGGTGAAGGATTAAAAACTAAAAGTGAAAAACAACAAAACAATTTCATAGATTTTGTAACTTCTTATTTAGATAATGCTTACTATAAGAGATGTATTTATTGTGAGAATGAAGCAGAATCGAAGACAGATGATCCAATTTATGACGATTATGGTCCATTTTATTCTTGTAAAAAATGTAATTCTTCATATCATATTGAATGTATACCAGGATATAAACGAAATAAAAAAAAATATGAGGAAAATGCAACAATATGTAAACTTTGTCAAGAGGCTGAACCAACATGTAAAGTTAATTGTATTCACAAAAATAAGAGTAAAGAATATTTGGAAAAAATAGGCAAATTAAAATTTTTTAGATGTTCAAGATGTGATATATCAGCTCATTTTGATTGTATGGTACAGGAAATTAAGAAGAAAACGGATTTTTCAACAAATGCCATTGTTAAATATATTAAAGCTGGTAATTAATTTATGATAAATTTTTATCTACATTTAACTGAAACTATTTATATTTATTTATATAGTTAAATTATAATTATATATGAAAATTAAAATTGACATTTGCTATTATATCATATATTTTTCGTTTTTTTTTTTATTTATAAATATATAGAATTTATATGTGATAGATGTATATGTTGGAATTCTGGTATTCAAAAAATATTGACATATAGAAATATTGGTGAAACTGAAGAAACAAAAAAACGTGAATTTTTGGTTAAATTTAAAAATACATCATATTTACATGTAGATTGGGTGCCAGAAGAATGGCTAAAGACAATTAACGATCAAAAATATACATTATTTATGAAAAAAGTTAAAAAAGATAATTCAATATCTTCCTTTTATGGTAGACCCCCGGTATGGCCAAAATCTGAAAAAGATTCTATTAATCCAGAATATTGTAAAGTAGAAATGATTTTGGATATAGAATTTTTTGAACGATCAGAACGAAATAATTTTTTCAATGATGAAGGAAAAATTACTAATATTATTGATTTCGAAAAAAAATTAAAAAGAATATTAATTAAATGGGAGGGATTACCCTTTTCGGATATAACATGGGAAGACTATCCTGATCCTGAACAGAATGATATTGTTGATTATCGACAAGCATTAGAATACTTTTTAAAAATACGTGCAGTAGCATTTATGGAACCAACAACCTATGATGACATTATAAGAAATGATACCTATTTTGTAAAAAAATTTAAAGCATTAACTGAGCAACATCCTTCAATTGTTGGAGGAAAATTAAAGGATTATCAAATTGATGGGGTCAATTGGTTATTATATAAATGGACAAAACGTGAAAGTTGTATTCTAGCAGATGAAATGGGTTTAGGAAAAACAATTCAAATCATTTCATTCCTTTCTATTCTTAAAGAAAAATACAATAATTACCCATTTTTAATTATTGCTCCACTTTCTACTCTTGACAATTGGTATAGAGAATTTAAGAAATGGGCTCCAGATTTGATTGTTGTTAAATATGAAGGAAAAAAGGAAAGTAGAGATATTATTAGTCAATATCTACTCTATAGTAATAGTGTTAAATTATCTGGCTATAGTCGAAAAATGATTAATTGTCATATATTAATTACTACACCTGCCATTTTTCGTGCGGATCATACCTTATTTAAATCCATCCGTCCAAAATGGGAAGTTGTTGTTGTGGATGAAGGTCATTGTCTTAAAACGGAAAATGGACGATTGGGAACTACAATTAATGAACTTAATATTGATTTTAAGGTTGTACTAACCGGTACACCTCTTCAAAATAACATTCTTGAACTCTTTAATATTCTTTCTTTCCTTAATCCTGTTCAATTCCATGATGCTAAAAATATGCAGAAGGAATTTGAAACAGAAACTATCAATGAAGAAAAATTAAAGAAGATACGAGAATTATTAAGACCATATATGTTAAGAAGATCAAAATCTTTGGTATTAAAATTACCACCAAAAACAGAAACTATTGGTAAGTTTAATCAATCTGTCTATATTAAATGTATTAAATTTAATCAGAATGCTTATTTATTTATTTACTTATTAATTAATTATTTTATATTTAATTAATTATTTAATAATTAAATTTATAGTTCCTGTATCAATGACAAGTCTTCAAAAAAGAGTTTATAAGGGAATTTTAGAAAAGAATTTCAATATGTTAACTTCAGACATGATGAAAAAGACATCTTTTACATCCAGTAGTAACGTATTAATGGAATTGAAAAAATGTCTTAATCATCCATACCTTAATAAAGGAATAGAACCAGAATTTAAAGATATTAATGAAGAACATACACATTTAATTGATGCCTGTGCCAAATTTCAACTTTTGAAAATCATGCTTAAAAAATTAAAGGAACAGAATCATCGTGTTCTTATATTTAGTACAATGAAAATTTTATTGGATCTTTTGGAACGATTCCTTGATTTTGAACATTATAAATATACCCGTCTGGATGGTGAAACTTTTAATCGTGAAAGACAACAAAGAATTGATGCCTTCAATGCTCCAGACTCTGATATCTTTATCTTTTTATTAAGTACACGTGCTGGTGGACAAGGAATTAACTTGGCCTCTGCTGATACCATTATTATGTATGATCATGATTGGAATCCACAAGCAGATATTCAAGCGTTAAGTCGAGCTCATCGTATTGGCCAAAATAAATTAGTTGCTGCCTATAAATTAGTAACAAAAGATAGTGCAGAAGAACGTATTATTCAAGTTGGTAATCGAAAACTTGCCTTAGATCATTTGATTGTAAATTCCTTGAGTAAAAATCGTCATCCAATTAAAAAGGATGATATGTTGAGTATTCTTCGTCATGGAGCAAAATCTTTATTTGAAGAAAATGAACAAGAATCTGAACAGACTCTAAAGTGGGATGAAAAATCAGGTAAAACTAAAACTAAAATTAAAAACTAAAAACTAAAAAAAAAAAAAAAAAAAAAAATAAACAACATTTATAATAAATAATGATAGATATTAATAAAGTATTTATTTAAATTTTTATTTAATTATTTTATTTATTTATTTATTTATTTATTGTTTTTATTTTTATTATTTATTATATATAGTTGAAGAATTATTAAATAGAACTCGTATTCCACCAATAGAAAATTCTGAAAATAAGGAAGAAATATCTGATGAATTTTCCTTTGCAAAAGTCTGGACAATTGATAAAAATAATGATCAAGAAGAAGGACATCTTGAAAATGTGGAACGCACTGCTGAAGAAACTAGTGATCAAGGTAATCAAGATGAATTCTGGGATAATCTTTTGAAGAAAAGAGAAGAATATCATATTCAACAACTCTCTGAAGAATATGGTGTGGGTAAACGGAAAAGAACTAAAGCAAAATACTTTTACGATGAACTTAATAAAGGATCATATATGGATACTGAAGAAAGTGAAAAAGAAGGAGGAAAAGATAGGACAAAAGAAAAGCATAAATCTAATAATAATAACGAAGATAGTGAGGATTCCTATGAAACCTGTTACTATTCTTCTGATGATTATTACTCTTATCTAAATGAAAATAATAACTCTTCAAATAGTATAGAAAATATACAAAAATTCAAAAATAATAATGGTAGTAGTAACGCTAATTTGAATACTATTAATATTAATAATAGTAATTTAATTCCGGAAAGTACAATGAAATCATTATTGGCTAATTCATATGTACCAGATCATATATTAAGTAAAGGAGAAATTATGTACATTAATCGTTCTCCATGTTGGCTTTGTCTTCAAGACTATCATCCGGTGTATCTTTGTCCTTCTGTTAAAGATCGTTCATTAATTTACTCTCGATACAAAGAGATTATTCAGCAACCTGTACGAAGTTATATTCAAGCCATTCAACTTCAAATATTAGAATTTTACCTAAACGTTGGTGCGAATAATTCTCGTGTCTTTATTAAAACAGAGCCAATGAAACCTAGTTTTTGTATATACTGTAAAGCTATGCCTTATCATTCTCGGGATTCCTGTCCTTTCATTCGTAGCAATCCAATGCAAGCCTTAGAATTAAGTGAACGTATTCATCATCTACCATATTTCCGAGATGAACCTAAACTTTGTATTGATCGTACTTTTTTACAATATTTTAACAAAAATAAACCAACTATAGAAACTACTAACAATATTAATACTAATACCAATAGCAATGCTAATACTAATACTTCTAATACTAACATTAATTCTAATATCGTTAATGATGATAAAACCATGATAAATGATGATAATAATAATAATACTATTATCAATTCCAATGAGAATAATAATATTAGCAACATTAATAATACCAATACCAATGACAATTCTAATAGTAATAAAACTACTACTACTACAATGGATATCGATACTGATTTTAGTAAAAAAATAAACGACGCCATAACATTAGCATCCTCAATTGATGCTTTAGAAAAAAAATCATTAAATCCATGGGAAAGATATATTAATGCCATTCAATCAAAAAAAGTGTCTTCCTAAAATTAACTTATAATTTTTCATATATATTAAAAATAATCGTAATACTAATTTAAATTAAAAATATATATAAATCTATTCAAATAGTATAAATTAATATACATAAAAACAGGATTTTTTTTTTAGTATTTTTTAAATAATAAAATAAAATAATTTATTCTTTTTTGAATATAGAAATTTTTTTATTTATCTATTTATCAAAATATGCATTAAAAAACAAAAACAAAAACAAAAACAAGAATGAAACAAAAAAAAGGAAAAAAAAATATTATATATATATATATATATTTTTTTTTTTATATTATTTAGTTTTATTTTTTTTTTTTATTCTACATTTTTTATTTATTATATCATTATTTTATTTATTTTATTATTTTATTATATATATACATATTATTTGTTTGTTGGTTTATTATAAATATATCAATATTTAAATTTCAGAAATATCTATAATTTTTATCATATTTTTTTTATTGTCATTTTCATCCTATTATATATATAAATATATATAAATATATGATCATTATCTGTTTATACTTCTAATTTTTTTTATTTTATTTTATTTTAATCTAATTTAAAATTAACTATTATAAAATAATAAATAAATAAATAAATAAATAAATAAATAAATAAATAAATAAATAAATAAAATTAAATTCAAATTATATTTAATCATTCTTTAATTAATAATAAAACAAAGAAAAAAAGGTAAAAAAAAAAGAAAAGAAAAAAAAAAATTTTTTTTTTTTTTTTTACATTTAGTTTTATATTATTATTAATACTATTAATAAATTATAAAATTTTATTATATCATTATCATAATTTCTTTAAAAATCATTTTAAAAAAAAAAAAAAATTTTTTTCTATTATTTTTTATTTTATTTTATTTTATTATTCTCTTACAAGACTTTATATCGTTTAAATGAAATTTATGATTCTATTTTCTATCTCTCTATGTATTTATTTATTTATTTATTTATTTATTTTATTGTTTTATCAGCATTTTATTTGATTTATTTAACTATTATTATTATTATTATCATTTTATATAAGTATTTTTTTATTTTTTATTTTTTTATTGTTTAAAAATAAAAAATATTTAACTCTAATTATTTTTCTTTGCTTTTTTATCTTCTTTAGTTTCTTTTACATTCTTATCTTTATCCTTATCATTTTCATCATCATCCTTAATACCATATTCCTTTTTAACTTTAGCAACTTTCTCGTCAAATCTTTTCTTTTCTTCTTCTCTTTCACGAGGATAATTCATAACGAAATCAGTAATGACGAGAATAGCGGTTAAAATACCGAGAATGAATTCTACCAAAGTAACAGAAAGAATATAGTCAACATCACGAAATGGCTTCAATATATTTCTAATTTGTGTATAAATCATAATTTGTCCAGCGCCTATAAAGAAAAAATTTAGTTTATAAAAAAATTATATAAAATCAATCAGTCATACATAAATTCATTAATAATTTATGTTTTATTTTATGTTATATATATATTACTATATATATAAAGTTTTTTTCTCTTACTTATAACAAGCATTGCTTTTCTATTTTTTGTAAAGAAACAAATTAAAAAGATGAAACCAAGGAATAAGAACATACCCCCAAGAATGGAAAGAAATTCAGTATCAGATTTTGTTGGAGTAAATTTCTATTATGAATGATTGAAATACATAAAAAAACAAAGGAATATATTTTTGATAAATTATTATATATATATATAATAAAATTTATACATAATATTATGAAATGTTGACATTTGAAATTAATAATTAAATATGTGAAATTGAAATTTTTGGTTTATATAAATATATGTTTTATATATTATGAAGACAAACAATAAATGCGCAAATAATAAAATACATCATAATATATATATTAAAAATTAAATAATAATTTATTAATAATTAATATTTTAAAGAATTTCATAAAAAAAAAAAAAAAAAAGAAATAAAATAAATTTAAATTAATTAATAAATATATGAATAGGTTTATATATAAATATAATAATAATTATAATAATTGTACATCTGGATCTTCATGGATAAATTTGTAAAATATAGGATAGTTAAAAAGTTTTTCAGCGAAAAGTAATAGCATTGGACCAGCAATTAAATGGTAAGTGAATTGAAAAATTCCTGCAACTTGAGCTATAGTAATCATTTTTATTTTTATTTTTTTTTTTGCTTTTAAATTAAAAATTACAATTTTTTTAAGTCCTAATTATTATTTTTTTTATTTGTATTTGTATTTTTTTTTGATATATAAATACATATATATATAAATATTAATACTTCTTTAATGCATTAATAAAAGGGAAATGAAATATATAATATGTATATATAAATAAATAAAAATATGTATTAGATATTAAATAGTTAAAAATTTAATTATATGGATAAATATATATAATCTCCAAATATTAATTATAAATTTTAAAAAGCTTTCTTAAATAATTTTCTTAATTATTAATATAATTTATATCTTTTTAAAAAAACGAATAATAATAATATTTACTTTAAATTTATATCTATATATATAATTTAAATACACTTATAATTTTTTTCTTTTTATATTTATATGTAATTTAAATATAATTTAAATTTACTTGTAATTTCTTTTCTTTAAAATTTATTTTATTTTTTAAGAAAGTAATTAAAAAATTTTATGGTAATTTAATTGATAAATAATTATATTTTTTATATTTTTTGTTTTCCAATTATTAATATATTTTATTTTTCATTTTTTATTTATTATTCATTATTTATTTATTTATTTATTTATTTATTTATTTATTTATTTATTTATTAAAATTCGATTATTATTCATTATTTATTATATTATTATATATTATTTATTATTTATTTATTACTAATGTTTCTTTTTCTAGAAAGTTGCATTTCCCAATGTGGCGTTTATTTTATTATATTTTAACACTATAAATTTTTAATAATTTTTAATATTTTTTAATGCATGTAAAAGGAGTGAGTTGAATTAAGAAAATGTGGCTTTTTAAAATTTAATAAATAAATTAATAAATAAATAATTTAATAAATAATGTTAAATTAGGGTTAAAGATTTTTTTATTTTTATAAAAAAAAATGATATAGAAATAAAAGTTATTAATAAAAATATGATAATAATAATAATAAAATAATTATTTAAAAGTATTTTATGATAAAGATATTTTTAATATTTTTTTATACAACTAAAATTTTAAGCAATATTAAAATTTTAAACAATTACGGATTTTTAATTAAGAATAATTTTAATTATTAATAATTGTGACAAAATTCAGATAATTTTTTTCATTTGATTATTAATCTGTCATTTATTTCAAATTAGTATTTATATCAATTAATTAAACATTTAAACTATAATTTAACTATATCATTTCTTGGTTTTCCATTATTAATTAATTTGTATCTCATAGATTTGTATTTTTCAATTAAAATATTGATTTCTTATTTTTATTTTATTTTATTTTATTTTTTTAAATTCTTGCACATTTCTTTTTGTAATTAAAAGATAAAGATTCTTCTTGTTTTAATACATATATTAATTTATAAAAAGATTTTTTTTTTGAAAATAAATTATTTAAATAATTAATACATTATTTGTTATATCTTCTTTATTGCTATTATAATTCCAATATTTATAATTTTTTAAATACTTTTTTTTTTTTTTTTTCTTAAAGTAATTCTAAAAATTTCAAAGTTTTGACATTATTATTTATTTCGTAATAAATATTAATTATATATTCAGGATTTACAAGCTCGACATCACTTTATAATATTTATATATATAATTATATATTTACTTCATTATAACATAATTCATTTTTTTTTAAGCTTTAATGCTCTTTTATAGCGTCAAATACTATATTTAATATTTTTATTTAGAAATATTTTTTCTGCTGCATTAGATGTGTCTTTATCACAATGAAAATTTTTTTGGAGTAATTATAGTATTATTGCTATACGTTAGCTTTTTTTTTTATTTCTTAAAAAACATTTCATAATTATAACTTTTTTTTTTATTTCTTAAAAAACATTTCATAATTATAAAGTATTTTATAAGAAAATTTTTTATATTTGAAAAATAAAATATTTATTTAATTATTTATTATTTATATTAAATTATTAAATTATTTATTATATATTTAATCATATTTAATAGTAAATTTAATTATAAATATATTTTATTTTTTATTATTTAAAAAGTCAAATATTTATTTAATTATTTACAATTAATATTTAATTATATTTAATTATTTATTATTTATATTTAATTATTTTATTATTTATATTTAATTATTTTATTATTTATATTTAATTACTTATTATTTTAATTTAATTATTTATTATAAATATGTAAATCAATATTTATTATTCAGTCTTTTTTGTTACAAAGTAATTAGGAAAATATTTGAACCATTTTTTTTTTTTTAATAATTAACACAGGTTTATTTATTTCTAAATCAGATTATTATTTATTTATTTATTTATTTATTTATTTATAATTGTATTAAAAAATTACAACTATATAAGCGCCACATTGAAAAATGTAACTTACAAAAATACACCACATCCTATAAATAAATAAATAAATAAATAAATAAATAAATTATAATGAAAAAAAAAAAAATTGTGTAAAACATGGACTTGCACATAATGGGTATCCATCTCCCAATATGGCCATACAGTTATTAATTAACTGTAAGGTGATGAGTTATTGGCATACTGTAACAGCTTCGCCGCTCTCAATCGTCGTTACACACTGCCCCGGAGATGCCTTCCTAACGTTCCTATATATATCTCCATTGACCACGAGCATAAGAACGGAATCATTAACTCCTCCCTAGTGGGTGTAATCATTTGCGATTGGAAATATTACAATCATCAAGGTCTATGTTTCAATTCAAAGCGTAGTATCAGGGTTGGGTGAAATAATCATTTGAGGTGATATAAAACAAATATGTGTAGTAACATATTTGTATATTTAATAATAATTATTAAATATTAGATTTTATTTTTTGATAATAATTATTTTATTTTATTTCAATATGTATTATTATAATTATAATAATTATAATACTTTATTTCATATAAAATTTATATATTTCTATATATTAGAATATATAATTAATATATTACCTATTTCTTATAAATAGATTAGATTACTTATATTAGAAATAGAGAACTCTCTTGTAAATTTTTAGGAATTAGAATTATTATTTTAATTGTACGAATATTATAATTTTATTAATAAAATTTCTAAACTACCATTATTTAAAACCCACAGCTTATAAATTATTGCACATAAAAGTCCAGCATATCATTATGAATATCACGTATGGTCTTATGATATCCCAGGTGATATATTTTATTAATATTTATATTACTATATTATCAATATCTTATAATTAAATAATATTATTATGTAACTTACAAAATATAAAAGAAAGATGTAAAAATAACCCTAAAAGCACTGAATATTATGAATGAAAAAAATCGAATGGTTAAACGAAATGAAGCGAATGAAGACGAGTGAGAGATCGAGTACGTAACGTAGTGAGGCTGCGTAGAGGCTCGAGATCAGTCGAGAATGAGCGAATGTAGTCAATGAGATTGTTGAGATTGTTGAATGAAATAATAGAGGTGTTTTCAGGGTTATTTTGCATATAGTTTTTGATATTTTTTAGCATAAAAACCATATTGTTGATATATATTATAAATCTGGAGCCTTAATTAATAAATGTAAATATAGTATAGTTTTGTATAAATAAACCATAAAACCTATATTAAAAATCTGGAACCTGTATTATTAAATGGTCAAAACAGCTATGAATTAATATAAACATATATCGTTAATATTGGTCAAAACTGCTATGTTGTTCATTTATTTATACACGTTCCAGAATATTAATGAACCATAAAACAAGTATGAATATATATAAATGATAGTGTTTTTAGCATTTGCAAACCTAGCTAGTTTGTGGATATCTTAGTATGTTTTTGACCAGTTGAACGATCAAAAACATATGCTGTTCAACTAGCTAGGTTTTGCACAATTTAGCTATATTTTTATATATATTAATATATAAACAATATTACAATAAGCTGATTTTGAATGCCTTTTTTGATTAAAACAGCTATATTTTATCAATAAACAATACAAATATATCGTTAAATATATGCAATCATAGCTATATTGTTCCAGGCATTCAAAATCGAAACAACTATTATTATTATTATTATTATTATTATTATTATTATTATTATTATTATTATTATTTATTAATAGTATTATTATTATTATTATTATTATTATTATTATTATTGTTATTATTATTATTATTGTTATTATTGTTATAGATATATAAACAATATGATTGTATGATTGTATTTGTATGCCAAATATATGCATTTTATGTTCAAAAACAGGGTTATTTAACAACTATGTTTATATAAATATATTTTGACGATTATTGTTGTTAAATAGCATACAAATACAATATATCAGCATTCTGGAACATATATATTCCTTTATGTTCTTTTTAAGGTTATTGTAAAATTAATTAAATGATTTTAATTAATAAAGTTTATTATAAATAAATTTTTATTAAACTAAACCATTTAAATATTTATTATTATTATTATATATCTATATAGCATATTACTATATAGACATATTGACTTAGTAAAATTTTAATAAAACATATTATTTTATTTAAATTTAAAACATAAAATATATCAAAATCTTAACATAACAAAAAAGACTGAACTTAATATTTATTTTCATTATTTAAATATGATTATTCTACTATTTATTTTATTTTATTATATTTTATTTTATTTTATTTTATTTTATTTTATTCAATCTGTACTTATATTTATATTCTACTATTTATTTTATTTTATTTTATTTTATTCAATCTGTACTTATATTTATATTCTACTATTTATTTTATTTTATTTTATTTTATTCAATCTGTACTTATATTTATATTCTACTATTTATTTTATTTTATTTTATTTTATTCAATCTGTACTTATATTTATATTCTACTATTTATTTTATTTTATTTTATTTTATTCAATCTGTACTTATATTTATATTCTACTATTTATTTTATTTTATTTTATTTTATTCAATCTGTACTTATATTTATATTCTACTATTTATTTTATTTTATTATTTTTTTTTTTTTTTTTTTTTTTTTTTGTAAATAGAATTTTATTTATATTTTAAAATTTTAAAAGAAAAATAAGATGTAGTCTAACAAAATAATTGGTTACAACTATTTTAAATTTCTTTTCTTTTTTTATTTATATATATTTAAAATTTGAACATTTATAAATTCACATTATAATAATAATTATATATATTTAAATATTAATATTTTTTTATATAAAAAATATATAAAATGAATTTTTTTTAAATAATATTTTTTTTTATGATTATTATTATTTTATATTTTTTAATTGATTTTTGTCGTTTACATATAAAATACATTTTTTTTTTTTTTTTTTACTTTTTATATTTTATGAAGAAATGAAATTATTATTATTATTATTATAATTATTATTATTATTTTTTTTTTTTAAAAAAAATTTATTTATTTAATAAAAGATTAGAGAAGATATAAACATATAATAATTAATGATGATTTTTTCGTTATTATATTATTTTAAAAAAAGAATAATAAAATGAAAATTTAAAATAAAATAACTATATTAAATTTATAATATTATTAAAGGAAAAAAAAATAAAATAACTATATTTATTTTACAACATAGTTAATTATTAAATAAAAAATATGTTAATTATATTATATTATTACATTATTTTATATTAACAATAATAAAAGATTAAAAATTTATGTATAAATAATAAATAAAAATATATTTTATGTTGATATATATATTGAATTTTTTAATTTTTTTTAATTTTTTTTTTTTTTTTTTTTTTTTTTTTTTTTGGCTGTTATCAATTGCTGTTTTATTATTTATTCTTCAAAAGAATAAGGACTACCCTTATGAGTTATATTCTCCCCAGAGGTAGTCTTTTTATTATTATTAATGATAGGTTTTTCATCCTCCATAAATATTGTATTTTCTAATAATCCTTTTATATCTTCTTTTATTTGTAAATCTTCATCTTTTTCATCATCATTTTGAATTTGTTCGTTGTGATCGTATAGCTTTGTACTTTCCTTTGGAACATCTATATCATCATCTAAATTAATTAAATTTACAGAAATATCAGCAGCTGAAGTATCGTGAATGATTTCTTCTTGTTGACTTAAAGTACGGCTATAATCATTATTATCTTCAACAGAAGATGCATGATCAGGAATTTTTTCTTCTTCCTCTTTTTCTTGTACTGAATTTGATAATAGTTGTTCAGAAGATTGTTCATCTTCTGGAACATTTGGCTTATAAAGAGTTTCATGGTTTAAAGTGGGTGTACTTTCAATAATACTCTCTTCTTCATTTTCATCTTCACTAGCAGTTGGAGTTGGAATTTCAGATTCATTAGTTATTTTATTTACTTCATGACTTAAATAGTCATTAGAAGGAGTGGTTGGTGTAGTTGGAGTTATAGGATTTTCTTCTCCCGGTTTTTCTTCATGATCTAGTTCTGATTCTTGTTTAGGTTCGTTGTGAATAGATTCGGTCTCTTGAACAGATTCAGATTCTTGTTGAACAGATTCGTTTTCTTGAACAGATTCAGATTCCTGTTGAACAGATTCGATTTCTTGTACAGATTCAATTTCTTGTACGGATTCAGATTCCTGTTGAACAGATTCGATTTCTTGTACAGATTCCGATTCTTGTTGGATAGATTCACTATCTTGGATAGATTTAGGAGAGGAATTTCCTTCTTCATTTAAGAGTTCTTCTTCATAATTGTCATTCTTCTTCCATTCATCATCCTTATAGATGACAGTATCACAAAGATAATACATACTTTCACTCCAAATCCACTTTGGATCAAATTTAGAGAAGATATGACATTTTGGTAGTCTTCTTTGAATTTCTTGAATATCATCAGCACAAATCGGAATACCATGAATACCAAAGTATCTTAATTTGTCACAGTTCACTACAACATCAACAATACCATAACCGCTAACGTAGCAAGTGTTTGAAATATCAAGAGCTTCTAAGTTAGGGAATTTTTGAGAAACTGCGGTAAGAAGACGATCATTAACATAATCACGAAGAGAAAGTGCTTTAAGATCTGGAAGAGAACGCATAGTACTTAAAAGATTTAAAAACTCATCCTGAGTTGTTGGATATATTGGATGGATAAGAGACTTTAAGCGAGGACAATGAGAAAGGATAGCACTTATAGAAAAGTGGAATAAGAGTTGATCTAATCTTTGAATTGGACGGTTACTTGTTGGTTCATATTCAATTTTAATATGCTCTAAACGAGTAAATGTACGAGAATTGAAGATATGACTGAATTGTTTGATATGACTCTTTTTAGAAGTTGTGATATCAATGGTTTGTAAGTTTTCAAACTTTGGAAGAGAAGGTAAACAATCCATTGGATCAATTAAACGAATCTTCTTAAGTTGTGGGCAATGTTTAATTAAACCATTAATAGCAGATGATGATAAATGACGTTTAACTAAAACTTCTAACTTTCTACCTAAACCATTTAATACGACATCTTCCATTTGAACAATACGTTTCAAGTCAGAAACAGAGTTAGTAGTTGTGTTACTAGCATTAGAAAGAGCGGAGGATGGTCTTTCAAAGAATGCAGCTATGTTACCAACACCACCACTTGGGAATTCAAAAAATCCTGAATTTGAATTAATTTGATTTTGGGAATTAGAAACAGAGAGAGCAGAAGCTGGTCTATCCATAAATACATTACCATTATCAAAGGATTTTTTATTACTGACACCACCAAAACCTTTAGAAGGTGGTGAAGATGATTTAATAGAAGATCCAGGTGAACCAACTAAAATTTTTATAGAAGAAAAATGATTTAAATTTATTAATAATGGAATTATATTTAGAGGAATTATAAAATTTGATATTGTGATGTTTTAAATATTATTTTGTTCATTATTTTTATTTTTATCATCACCATGGTTATCATTTTTGATTAATTTATTTTTTCATTAATAGAAGGATTATTATGATATTTTTATTATTTTTGGTTAAATTTTATTACAATAATTTTAATAATAAAGAGTTTTTAGTATAATTATTAAATTTAAATTTCATTTTGTAGATCACAAAAATTAAAATAAAAATTATTATATGCACGGTTACATATTTTTACACTATTTTATTTTTGTATTTTCATATTCATATCTTAATTATTTACTTTAATCAAATATTGTTTATTACTGTTATCACTATTATTTCTATTATCATTCATATTATTAATCTTCTTATTTTACCCTTTAAAATTATATTGTCTGTACTCTACTATATATATTATATATTTAATATTACTGTTATCACTATTATTTCTATTATCATTCATATTATTAATCTTCTTATTTTACCCTTTAAAATTATATTGTCTATACTATACTATATATATTACTTATTTAATTAACTTTTTACTTTAAAATTATAATTTTTTAAAAAAAAGAAAAAAAAATTATTTTAAATATTAATATAATCTTTACCCTCACGACCAGCGATTGGGAATGGAACCTCATCAGATTGTAATTGAGAAATATCTGTACCACCATCTGTGGAATCTTCAAAGATGAATTTAGGGCTTTCTACAAATTCAAAACGTACATCCATAAGACATTCACATTGTTGAGCAAGCATTTGAATTTCAACAGCATTATCTGATTCTTCATCCAATAATACAACTGAATCAATACTTAAACGTTCAATATTTGGACAATAGAAAAGAATTCTATTTAAGAAATCAATTTTGATACTTGGAGCGGTAAGGCAAACAATATTACCACCAGCGGCAATAGATTCGACATGCTTCCTGTAAAGAATTGTATTCTTAGATTCCGGAACTCTTGGAAGGTGAAGTTCCTGAATGTAATTGACGTACCTTGGCTTAACATCAATATATGATATACTTACACTCAAATTAGAAAGTTTCTCTATAGAATCAAAGTTTGGTGAATAATAAAGTTCTTTTAAAGCAGCTTTACACCAATTTTTACAAGTTAAACCGAAGTTAAGTAAATCTTTATTATTATTTCTACGTTTACCATGAATAATTTTACAAATGTATCTTAAAACGTCTGGTTGAATATCTTGTGGACGACATGGACGATGAATTTTGAATTTTGGTTTTGGGTATTCTTGGGTAGTGACATTTACAACTCTTGAAATTTTATTAAATTTTTTTCGATTGAATGGTGAATAGTACTTTTTAGCAAAGCGATTAAAAGTAGTAACTGGAATAGCGAGAGAAAGGTGATCTTCTATTTTCGCTATTACTTGTGATATTTGTTGAGTATACAAATGTGCTGGTAACGTACGAATAGCTTCAAGACATTCTACTAAAAGAACATCTTGATATATCAAATTATGATTTGGCATTCTAATATGTGTTATTATTACAGGGAAAATTTTTTTATATTATATTCTACAGATCAACATTAATTATGAATATATATATAATATAATATAATTAAAAAATTTTAGATTATATAAAATTATTTTATTTTTGAATATATATATCATGTTAATTTATAAAATAAATTAATATTAAAATAACATAAAATACTTTTATATATTTAAATATAGATATTGAATATATATATATTAACAATAAATAAAAAAATTTAAACAAATAATAATATTGATTAAATAAATATTTCCATATTGATTAAAATAAAAATAAATTAAATAACATATATAGCTTATATTTTATATATAATTTATTAATAAATATTTATTTTAAATATATTAGTTTTTTAAATTTACCTTTTTTTCTTTTTTTTATTATAATATTTTGATACCTTCTCTTTCTTTTATTTTTAAATTCTTTTTTTATATTTATATATTAAAAAATAAATATATATATACGTATATAATAGGAACAATTTATTTTTTAAGAAAATGTACAATTTAAAATATAAATATATATATTAATTCATTAATGTTTTATTATTTATTTCTTTAATTTATACGCCGTTATATCTAAAATTGGTTTATATTGTATTAATTTTACAACATTTTTTTTTTCTATATTATATATATATAGAGAATTAAATATTTTTATTTCTTTTTTCTTTTTTTTTATTACACTACACCCAGAAGAGGGTATTTATGCATATATATATAAGAAAAATTAAAATGGCAATATTATTTCCAATATTTGTTTTTCTATCGTTAATTAAACCTTTTTTATTAATTCTCACCCTATCCTGTTAAACTTCTCACAGATTTTATCCAATATAATGCTTAGGCTGGGTGAAAATTAAAAAAATACTAATAATATGAAAAAAAATATATAAATATACAGTATTATTTTCTATTTTTGTATGTCTTTTTTTAAATAAAAAAAAAAACAATTTAAAATAGAAAATAAATCTAATTACTATAATATATATATTATTAAAGTAAAAATAATTAAAATATCGAAAAATTTAAATATATATAAAATAAAAAAAAAAAAAATTAAAATATCGAAAAATTTAAATATATATAAAATAAAAAAAAAAAAAAAAAAAAAAGTTATTCGAACTTTTAAATAAAAAATAATTTTTTTACAATAAAAATATAAAATACAAAAAAGTTTTATTTTTAATTTTTTATTTTATTTTAGTGTGTGACATTTAATATTAATAATATTAATAGATAAATAATATAAAAAAAAAATAAAATAAATAATATAGAAATAAAATTTAATAATCAAATATTAATTTAAAAAGAGTTTTATATATTAATAATAATTTTAGTTATTATAATTATTAGATATAGTCAATAGATATAATAATAATTAGACATAATAATAATGAATAATTAATAACTAATAATTATTAATTAATAACTAATAATTAATAATTGTTATTCAAGATTTGATTAATTACACTAAAAAACAAAAAACAAAAACAAAGAAATAAAATAATATTTTATATAATTAAATTAATTAATATATATATTCAATAATTTTCAATTCATTGTATTAAATAAAAACTAATTAAATCATAAAATTCTTTTTATAAAACTTTATTATTTAATTTTTATATTTATAAATAATTACATTATGTTGTACAAAAATTAAAGTTTTATTATTAAAAAAGGTTTCCATCTTTATATTACATTACATTTTAATTTAACATTGTTACATATGTTTTTCATGTTTTATATTAAATCCTTTAATACTAAGAATATTAATTATCTAATATTCAATTATATTAGTAATATATTAGTTAATTAATTTATATTTATATTAAATTATATTGAAAGATAACCGTTTAAATGAAAGGTCATATAAAAAAAAATAAAACAATAATCAATAATCAATAATCAATAATCAATAATCAATAATCAATAATCAATAATCAATTATCAATAATAATAAATAATAAAATAAATAATAAATAATAATAATAATAATAATAATAATAATAATAATAATAATAATAATAATAATAATAATAATAATAATAATAATAATAATAATAATAATAATAATAATAATAATAATAATAATAATAATAATAATAATAATAATAATTAATGGTTTTCATAATCCATGATTATATAGCAATGTAAGTTTTGATTGAAACCAAGAAATAATACCTTTTTTAGCATTAGGAGAGAATTTTCCCTTATTTTGTGAAAAATCTTTATAGTAAGTAATGCATCCCCAAACTCTTAGATACTTGATATCTACTTTTTTTTATAATATACTTCGTCAGGAATCTTATTACCTATTCCACTAAGGCATTTTATTGTAAATGAGATTAGCATATGTAATTGCATAATCCCATAAATTTTCACTTGTTTTACTCCAAAATATTAAAGTTTTAGTACTAATAGTTTAATTAAAACCTTCTACTAGTCCATTATTTTCAGGATTATAGGGAGGTGAATATCCTTTACTGATACCATTTTCGATGCAGATTTTTTTAATTCGAATATTGTCAAATTTTTTTCCATGATCTGATTTAAAAATTTTAATGTTATTTTTATTTTGATTACTTAGAAATTTTAATGTATTTATGACTATGTCTATTGCCTCAGATTTTCTTTTTAAAAGGAATATCTAACTCTTTCTACAATAATTGCTAGGATAAATCTATAACCATTTACATTTGTTTACAGTACCCCTAATATCTGAGTGGATTATTTCTATGATATCAGAGGCCTTTGGTGCTTCTTTGTTGTGTGGATTTCTTCTCATTTTTGCAATTTTACAATCATTACAAAAATTTTCATCCACATTATGTAACTTTAAGAATTTATTTAGGTCTTTTCTGTAGTAATGACCAAGCCGTCGATGCCAAATTATTTCTATGGGACTTCGAGAATTTTGCATAGCCATTATATTATTGATGTTTTCTATAGGTTCGTTATTTTTATGATTATAATGATTAGGTGGTATAGCTGTTATATTTATTTCATTTCTTTTACTTGCCTGAAAAGTTGCAACGGTTTTCATCCAAAAATCTCATGATTACTTCATTGCTTATTTCTTCAATGAGTACTTTTGTTCCCGTTCTGGAGAATTCAATACCACTAATCATATTTTTCGCAACGTCTTTTGAATACAGAACCCTTTTTAATTTAATATAGTGACGGTTGACCTTAAAATCATACTCCCCATATCCTTCGAAGTCACAATAGGTATTATTGGCACATTTTAAAATAACTGGATCATTAATGGAATTCTTTAAAATGTTTTTATTATTAGTTATATATATTTCAGGCTCCAGAATAATATAATCATTGCGTTTTTTCATCTTCGTTTATATGAAAAATATTATTTAATGAATTAAAATATTCTGTAACTCTAGGAATCTTAATTTCTGATTGTTTTGAATTAATACAACTATTATTGTTTACTTTTTTTTATTATTATTACTTAATTCATAATTTTTGTCACAGAAGTTTATTAAACAAGTTGATTTCATATTTTCATTAGTATTTTGATCATTAGATGCGGATGGTCTATCAAGATATGGTCAAATTTTATCAAAGTTTACTTCATAATTATATTCATTATTTAAATTAGCATCATTTACGTAACCGTCGACGTCAAAATGATAAGGCATGTAAGGATCTGTTCCTTAAATACACTCATGTGACCTACCAATGATGTAGAAATCATGTGAGAAAGTCTAAAAAAAAAAAAAAAAAAAAAAATACATAACCAATATATCTTTTGTTATAATATTTTTTATTTTTGATGTAATTTTTATTATTACTCTTTTTATTTTCATTATAGTATTTATTAAATTTGCTTTTCGAGTTTTTCGGGTTAAAATAGCTTTCTTTTGTGTCATGATTATTCATGTCACAAATATAGCAATATTTATCTTTTTCTTCCTTTCCTTTTTTGATATTTCTCTCTTGTTCTTTGTTATTGCTACCATATTTTTGAATTTTATTAATTCTTTTATTTTGTTTTCCTTTACCTTTAAATTTTCCAGCGTAGTCGATATCCATTGGGTCATCATGAGTTTCTTCTTTAGTAGTGTTTCCCCAATTATTAAAGTAATTCCATAATTTCAAATTTTCTTTTATTTTATTATATAGACTATCAACTGTTATATCACTATCTAAGATAAATTTTGATTTATAGCTTGTTGGTAAGAAATATTTTACCTTTTCCATTTCTTCCATGGGTGCTTTTACCTTTTTTATATTATTGAAAATTTTAATCATTTTCTCACCGGCAATTGGTATTTCATTTTCTGTTCTTGCCTTTATTGTTGTGGGTTTATTAATCCATTGAGGTAAGGTCATTGGCTTCACTATTATATTCAGTTTTTAGAGATTCTATAATAGCTGAGGCTGCTTCAATGCCTATAATATCCTCATGGATTTTTGGAGTAATTGAATTTATTATAATTAAACGTACCTTTTTGTTTTCTCATTTAGCTTTCTTAATGGCCTCAACATTAGCTGGGTCATTGTCATGTAATTCTTGAACAACATCCTTTTCGAGATATTCTTCTAGCTCTAGTTGTTCAACAACTGTTTTAATGGAATCATACCAAATTCGGTAATTGGATCCATTTAAGAATTTATTACAGCTTATGTTATTTTCATTATTATTTATTGACATTTTTATATATATGTTGTGAGCCACTGAGACTCTTAATCTGTTAATTACACTTTAGTTTTTATTTAAAAATATAGTTTTGTTTATATATTTATTTACTTTATTTATTTATTTTAAAGATCATTATTTTCTAATTCATAAATGGTTAGTACATTTTGAATATGGTTTTGTATTTTTCAATTAAAATATTAATTTCATTGGTTTTTCCTAATTTTTTTTTTTTTAAAAAAATTCCTGTACTTTTCTTTTTGTAATCGTTTTATAAGATAAAGATAATTCTTGTTTAAATGCATATATTAATTTATCAAAAGATGTTTTTTTTTTTTTTTGAAAATGAATTTTTTAAATAATTATTGAAAGATTTAGACGTGTTATATATTATATGTTTTATTATTATTGTTATAATATAATAATTCCAATTTTTTAATCTTTTAAATAGTTTTTTTTTTTTTTTTTTTTTTTAAAAAAAAATCTATAAATTTCAAAAATTGGACATTATTATTTATTTTACACTTAATTTTATTATAAATATCAATTATATATTCAGGATTTACAAGTTCGACATCATTTTATAATAAATATATATCATTATATTTTATTTCATTATAATTAATTCATTTTTTTTAAACTTTAATGCTCTTTTCTTTTATAGTGCCAAATACAGTATTTAATATTTATATTAGGTAGTATTTTTTCTTCTGCATTAGATATGCCTTTTTCAAAATTACTATGAAAATTTTTTGGAGTAATTATAGTATTTTTGTTATATTTAATAGCGTTTTTATTATTTATTTCTTCAATTAACATCTCATAAGTAGCTTGTTCTTTCTTTTTTAATATCGAAAAAGAAGTAGAATAAAAACTATATAAATCTTCAGTATATGTTCTAGTAATGAATGCTTGGTTGCTAAATTTATACTAATTATAAAGTATTTTTAAGAAATTGAATTTTTTCTAATTTCGCTTTAACTTTATACTATGCAATCGATATAGATCATTAAATTCTTTTTCAAGATGATTATGTAAACTTTCATATTTTAAAACTTTCTTTTTAACATTTAAACTAATGAAAGATTTACATTAATTTATAATTTTATATCCAGTACCTCTATATATTTTAGATTTTGAATTATTTTTTTTTTTAGATGAAAAATTAAATTTAAATTTTTTTATTATGAATAAATTAATTTTAATTATTTAGGTTTTTTATTATTATTATTATTATTTTTTTCAATATAAAGTATTTTATATGAAAATATCTTTTTTGTAAATGTTTAAAAAATAAAATATTTATTTAATTATTCGTTATTTAAATTAAATTGTTTAATAATTTATTATATATTTAATCGGTTTATTTAATTATAAAGTATTTTAAGAATTATTATATTTTTAATATTTAAAAAGTAAAATATTTAATTATTTACTACTAAAACTATTTAATATTTAATTGTTTAATTAATTTTAATTATTCTGAATAAATTAATTATTATTAATTATTCAATTTTTCAATTTTTTTTTGTAGTACAAAGTGTTCTTAAGAAAATGTATATTATTTTTTATATACTAAAAAATAAAATATGTACATAATTATTTATTATTTATATTAATTATTTTTTATTTATTTTTATTTTTATTATTAAAATTTAAATTTAAATATATATTATAATTAAATTTATATTAATTCAATCTTTTTTTGTTACGAATTAAGAAAATAATTTTAAACATTATTATTATTATTATTATTATTTTTTATAATAATATATTTAATAATTATTATTATATATATATATATATTGTTTATTTCTTTTTAAGGTATTAATTTGAAATTTTAATACTTAATAAAATCAAATAAAAAATTATAATTTTTATCGTAGTAATATTTAAATTATGATCTATGAAAATATTAATAAATCACTTTCTAATATTATTTATTATATAAATTAATAATAGTAAGTAAAATACATAAATATAAGTATGCATGTAAAACTACTCTTTCTGAATTTGTATTATTTAATAATTAATATTTAATAGTAATTTTATTATTTGAAATTTAATTATTATTATTATTATTATTTTTATTCTTTTTTTTTTTTAGAAATTTATTTTAAAAATTTATATTTAATTTTTTTTTTTTTATTTTACTTTTCCCTCTAGAACATATATATATTTAATTTATAGGGAAACTGATGAAAATAATAATTTAATGCAAAATAGGTAAGGAACGGTGTGTCAGAGATTTTGAATCTTCTAAATTGGATTGATTTTCCGGTGATGTTGAGTGTAAAAATTCTGAACTATTTTTTACAATATACTGACAATTTCCTATTGATTTAGTTCTTAAAATTTCTGAATGTTGTCTTACAAGCTTTTGACTTCCCATTTGTGAATTTCTTAAAATATCAAGTTTGCTTCTAAATAATTTATTTTCTTTAGATTGTTGTAAATTATTATCTAGAGCTGAATTAAATTGGGAATTATATTCTTCATAAGCATGATAATACATAGTATTAAATTTCTTTATATAAATAAAATATATAGTTATTACTACATGAATTATTGTTCCAATACCAATAAAGAAATCTTGAACAACTATATTAATTCCATCATCCATTGTAATTATTTCAATGAATACTGTGAATATTACATATACATATGCTGGAATATCCATATCCTTTTTTTTTTTGTTTTATAATAATAATATATCAAAATAGAAAAAAATATTTATATAAAGATATAATTAAAATTAATTGTTTTTAGAAAAAAAAAATTAATATCTATAAATATTTACAAATAATTTTTTTAATATTATATTACAAATACAAAAATAAAAAGCAAATATTGTTTTTCTTACTTCTTTAAATTCCTTTTTGAAAGACCTGCTTGCATAAGTTAATACCCAACCCAAAAATAAAGTTACTATATTAAATAAAGTACTATTTATATTTAAATTGTTATTTATAATAATAAATAATAATAATTAATAATAATTAATAAACAATAATAATAAACAATAATAATAAACAATAATAATAAACAATAATAAATAATAATAATATTATTATTATTATTAATATTTAATTTATAAAATAATCAACTTTAAACTAAATTTTTACGATATAGATTAAATTTAAATGTCAAAGTAATAAAGTATTCAATAACAAAAAATTCAAAGAAAAAAAAATATACGACAATAAAATTTTACATTACCCTATAATTTTTGATTTTGGATAAGAACATATCCTAAATTCTTTATTATCATTGGTATAGTTATTTATAGATTTAACTGTATCAGTTACTACCCATGATAAAATAAGTATAATATGCACCATTGAAATCGCAAAGACAAATAAATACATTGAACTTTTTTTTAATCCTCGATTTAATTTATATACATAGGTAAATCTAGTAATATAGTAAAATGAATATCGAGAAAAAAAATTTTTAAGTTAATTTCTTAATACAATTTCCTGATTCTATTTTTTATTATTTAATTATTATATAATATCAACTATACATTCTGTATATTCTATAAGTTTTAATTGTTATTGAACCAAAAACCAATGAAAATCCCTTTTTTTTTAATTTGTAATTTTTAGGTAAGATAAAGTATTATAAATTTGGACAAATGAATAAATGAATAATGAATAAATGAATAATGAATAAATGAATAATATAAATAAATACGTATATAAATGGATAAATAAATATTGAAGTATAAATAAACTAATAGTATATGTAAATATACGTATTCATATTTAAAAGAAAGATTTCTTATTACCAAATTATTAGCTATATAACCTAATATACAGGATTTTTTTGTTTTCGAATGTGTCAATGAAATGATATAATGACAATTAAATGCAATTCCAAATAACATAATGATTAAGAAATCGACACTTCCTATAATTTATAATATTTTTTATTAAAACTAATAATAATTATATAAACAGCAAGATATATAACTTTTTATATTATACTTTACCCGATTTAAGTATTTGATTATTTTTAAATATTATTAAAGAAATAAAAATTATTACTGATATTATTATTAATCCAATAGAGATACTTCTTAAAATTCTATCGATGATTATATTTCTTTCTAGTTTATAGTGTTCTTCACAATATAATCCTTTAAATTGAGTATTTGAACAGTCACATACATTATTACTTACACAAATTCCTGAATTAATACATGTAGGTAAACACTTTGGTTCAAAACTTTTTTTTAGTAGTATTATCATTAATAATTCATAGTGATAGATAATAATAATAATAATAATAATAATAATAAATAAATAAATAATAAATAATAAATAATAAATAATTATAATAATAAATAATAAATAAATTAAATATAAATAATAAATAATAAATAATAATATTAAATAATAAATAATAATAATAAATAATAAATAATAATAATAAATAATAAATAATAATAATAATAATAAATAATAATAATAATAAATAATAAATAATAATAATAATAAATAATAATAATAATAATAATAATAAATAATAAATAATAATAATAATAATAATTTTTAATTATAAAATAATACTAATTTTACTATAAAAATTACCATGATTTTAAACCTAAATTTTCAATATCTTTATAGCGATAAATACTTTCATCACATTCATTAATAGTAAAGTCAATTTCAAATGTATTATTTTCAAATTCTTGGAAATGACCTATTATAATGTTACATTTTTTGTTAGTATAATAATAATAATAATAATAATAATAATAATAATAATAATAATAATAATAATAATAATAATAATAATAATAATAATAATAATAAAGAAATTTTAATTTTAATTTATAAACTAAATTTATTATTTTATAATTACCATATGTATCCACTTTAAATATTAATTTATGATGACCAGGATTTCCAATTACTAAAAATATGACATAGATTATTTTATTTTTAAATATTTGAATATATACTTAAATAGTATATGTTATATAGTAAATTAATTACTTTTAACTATTGGAAGAGTACAACCTCCAAGAATACAATATGCCAATGAATTACCAATAATAGCAACATTACTATCATCTACTTCTAAATTAAAAAACACATAGTTATTAAAATTATCATCAGAATATTTAGAACGTTCTATACTATTATATAAAACTTTTGGAACTATATTAATAGTTTTTATTATAATAAATATATTTATATATAATTATATAATTAAATAAATAAATTAATAATATTATAAATAATAATAATAACTAATTAATTATATATAATTTTGGATAATTACCATTTCCATAATCATCCACAAATTCACCTAATTTATTTAATATACAAATATATATATATTTGAATATATTAACATAAAATTAATATCATATAAAAATAATAATCAAATTATTATTAAATAATAATATTATAATTATTAATAATTATTTTTAATAGTTTAAATTATTGAAATTATTAAAGTTAATTATACATTTCATTCCATTAGGTATCATATCTCCTGATAATATAGAAAAAGTTGTTAATGAATCATTTGTAAATCTAATTTTAGATGGATTAGTTGAAAATCCAAATTCAGTTTCTTTAAAATGTTCATTTTCTCTTAATTCATCAATATTTGAAAAATATGGTTCATAATTTTTTGATAAGCTATAAGAAATCCCTCCTAATTTATTACAGTTTTTTTTCCCCATAAATATATACATATATATTATATAGAGTTTATTCGATTTTATAAATATGAAATATTATTATAGTAATAAAATTATATTTGAAGAAAAAAATATTTTATTTTCTTTATACCTTCATAAGCTGCATTTTCTGATAATTCGCAATTATTGAACTTCACATATTTATTTGTTAATTTGCTTTTTGAATAGATTATACCTCCATAAGAAGCATAATTGCTATCAAATAATGAATCACTAATTATTAAACTGGAATTTTCATCTATTTCTTCAATTCGTACAATACCTCCCTTATCCGCACTGTTAAAATTAAATTGTGTGTTATTTATTAAATAATGACCATATGTTTTTTTATCAAATACAATTAAGCTATTAAAAAGCGTCACATAATTAAATGCAGAATTATTAATTTCAATATTAGTAGATTTTTCAGCTTTAAATCCAATATCTATATAGAAAAAACATGTATATATACATGCATATATATACAAATATATTAAGTTAATATTCAGGGCACTGTAATGTTCCATTATAAAAAAAATTTTAAAAAAAATTCAAAAAAAAAAAAAATTTTAAAAAAAAATTATTAAAATAAATTAAAGAATTATGAATTTGAATTACACCCCATAATGGTATCAAATGTAGTATCAGAAATGGTGACATTCGATCCTGAACCAATTTTAAAAATATATCCATCTAGTTTATTTTCTTCGGATGACATAGCTTCATCACAGTAACTACTATATACACATATATAAACATTTGAAATCTAATTTGATTTTATATCATCAAATAAATAAATAAATTGATAGATAAATAGATAAATAAATAAATAAATAGATAGATAAATAAAAAAATAAATAAATAAAAATAAAAATGTATATATATATAAAGACAAATGGAATAATTTACCATTGAATTATTTATAGTTATATCACCTAAATTTGTATTTATAATTCCTTTGAATAAAAATGTCAATACAAAATAAATATATTAATATTGATATAATTAAATAGAAATAATTGAAATTATTTTTAGAAATAAATTTTTACCATTCATAGATTCAAAATTATCAATTGTTACATCATTTAATATTAATGTGCCTTGTATATATAATAATTCATTAAAAAAATTTTATTTTTATTTTTTCATTTTATATAAAGTATTATATTTTGAAAAATATATATATTTAATTTACAAATGTTATTATTATTATAGCTGGAACATTGAATTAATTCAACAAGATTGGTGGAGTAATGCCCTTCTAAGAATACATTGTTGAGCTCTACTTTACTTGGTGCTATTGTATATATAAAACTTTTTTTAAAAGAAGTAAAAAAATAAAAATATTATTTAAATTATATTATTAAATAAATATAATATATATATCATACATAAATTATTCTTACTTTCCTCTTAATGAATGAATATCCTCAATATTACAACTATATTTTCATAACGTTTTATGAATTAAAATAATAGTTTTTAATAATTTGAAAGTAATAAATAAATATTTTATACATATATTTATAGATATTTTTGGATTACTTTTCCAAAGTAATATCAATATTATTTGAAGATCGTATTAATGAAGATGATTCCCTATTACAATTTTGATAAAATTCGGTAAATGTTCCATTGTTAACTCTGAAAAATGAACCTTCTTCTTCATCATTTGATGTTAATAGTACCCCACCAATATTTGTACTACTTATATTACTTAACTCAATGTTTCTAATAATTCATAATTAAGTTTAAAATATTTAATTATTAGAATTAATACAAAATAATATATATAAATGAATAATGATAGAAAAAAGACATTTAATATAATTTTTATTTTATATATAGGTTACTTTATTTCAATAGTAGAACCTTTGGTTAAAGTAAATGCACCATTTCCTCCATTTAAATTATTTCCATAAAAATTTTCTATATATAAGTTAGAATATCCTTCAATACTTTATTTTAATTTATTGCATATATAAAATTTATGAGATTAATTATCATTAATAACATTTTTAATAATAAAAATTTTAATTTCGATATATTATCATATATTGATATAAATATATATATATATATATAACACCTAGCAATTAATCCACCATCAATTATAGGAACTTCTTCAATATTTCCAGTATCTGTTTGAATTACGTTTGCAATATATCCTTCAGTTTTATAATCAACAGATGAATACATATACAAAAAGCTTCCCTTTTTTTGGTAATATTTTTTTTATTTTTTTTTAATATTGTTATTACCATAAAAACTAAATTAGTTACTAATATAATAATATTAATGTAATTAAAATTATTAATGTCATACTTTTTTAATAGCTGTTGTTTTAGTAATTTCAATATTTTTAGCTCTAAATACATATGAATCGTATACATATATTGCACCTCCATGATTTAATGAAAAATTATTGTTGAAATGACAGTGTTCAATAATAATATTCGAATGCTTTACATGAATCGCTCCACTATGAAAATATATATAGTACCATAATAAATAAATGTATATATTAAATATAGAAATATATTTTTATTTATTAAATCTATTTAAAATTTTAAAAATAATATATACCCTCCTTCTTCATTATATGATGCACATTTTTCAAATGTGGTTAAATAAATATTTGCTTGTAATGAATCAATAATTGATATACAATTATTTGAATATGCACCATCAAAATATGAATTATTTATTTCTACAGTATTAACACTGTTACCATGATAATAGATAATACTGCGTTTACATAAATCACTTCCATAAAAGGATGAATTATCTATTTTTATATTTCCACATAAATTAATACAATGATTTCTTAATGTTGAACTAGCATAGTACTGAAAATTATTAAGAATTATTGTTGATTTTTCGGTTGTTTTACTGTTGAAATCGATATTTCCATTTAGAGTCACGTTATTAATTGTAATATTATAATTAAAATTTCTAAATTCTAAATTACCATTGATTGAAAGATTGTTGAAATTTATTTCATTTATACTTGTATTATTATATGTATTAGAAAATATTAATCCAAAATTGTCATCATTAAAGTTTAAAATTGATGATTTGATATCTTTACCATTTATTGATATTTTTTTATAATTACTATCCTCTATATATATATTATTCATAATTTCTATTTTTACATTATCAATATTTATTATTAAGATATCTTTTGAATCATTATTTAAGATATTTATCAAATCATTTTCATTATTCACATTAATAGTTTTTGTATGTACATTTATTACATTTACATATGCTAAAACTATCAATATAAAATAATATAAACTAAAATTGTAATAACATTGAAATAATTATATTATTATTACTATTCAAATTATTATTATTAATATATTTATTTTAAAATATCATATAACATAATACGTATTTACTTCATTTTGTAACCCCAAAATTGATAATATGAATATAATTTTTTAATTAATAAATATCTTTCTTATTTATATACATATACATACATATATTTTTTTTTTTTTTTGTATTTTATTTTCGTAAAAAAAAAAAAAAAAAAAAAAAAAAAAAAAAAAAAAAAAAAATTAAAATCTATCTTTTTATAATTTATAAAATTTAAAAGAAATTGCCAATATTGAAAAAAAAAAAAAAAAAAAAATTAAAATCTATCTTTTTATAAATTTATAAAATTTAAAAGAAATTGCCAAAAAAAAAAAAAAAAAAAAAAAAAAAAAAATTTTCCCAAAAACTAATAATTTTTCAGGCTTTATATAATTAAAATTATAATATAATAAAATTGTATAAATAAATTATTATTATAGTTTATATTTATATCTAATAATTTTAAAAATAATAAAATTATATATATTTATTTACTATTTAATTTAATTATCATAAAAAATATGTAATAAAAATCTTTTTTTTTTATTTTATATAATTTTAACTTTTAAAAATAAAAAAAAAAAAAAAATTAAAAAAAAAAAAAAAAAAATTAAATTTAGAATTATTATTATTAATATTGAATAAGATTTTAAAGTTTTTTTTTATATATTATAATATTGGAAACATTTGTTAACATTATATGAGGAATAAACTTATTTATTTCTATTTTTTTTTTATAGCATAATTTATTTATAGATTCCAATTCTGTTTACTTTTTTAATTTTTATAAATTAAATTCTATATTGATTTTTAATTGAATAGTACCTAACCCTAACCCTTAGTTTGATACTATATTTATAAAATAATAGCTTATTTATTAATAAAATATTAAATAATTTTATGGAAAATTAATATATATTATTTGCGTTTATATATATTCTTAAAATAATAGTAATAAATAATAATGAAAATAATAATTATAAAAAAATTATAAAAAGAATTTATTAATATTTGATTCACATTTAAAAGAATCAATATAAATTTAGTTTTATATATAGTACTTAAAATTTAATAAAAATTTATGATTAAATACTTATCATTTTAATTAAGTATTTAATCATAAATTTTTATTAAATTTTAAGTATATATAAAAATTATTAAGTTTAGAGATAATTGTATATCAAAGAAGTATTTAAAATAATATCTATAGATTAATTAAATATCCATTAAACTTATCCTGTTAAGTATTATATATAATATCAAGCTATTATTTTGATATTTATAAAAAATTATATGATATTTAAATATTATACATAGTGATTTTGATTCTTACTATAGTATATATTTGCATGTGAAAAACAATATATTATGCATATATACTTAATAATCATATTATAAATTTAAAAGAAATTACAGGGAATCATATTCAATTCCTATTATTATTTATTTCATATCTAACCCTTAAATATATATTTAAATATTTATATGGAAATAGTGATAATCCTCATAATACTTAGTAGTGGCTCCGCCCTCTTGAAGAACGAGTTTTCTCAGTTTTTAGTAATACACTTCATTCTTTTTTACTTCTTAATTCTATTTAATGAAGTATAGAATATTAATATAGTTATATAAAAGGAATTAAAAACTAATTATATATCTAAGATAATAATTTAGTTATATAAAATTCATTACTTTATGGATGTTTTATTTCTAATATTATTCCATAACATATATATTGGATATAAATAAAATAATATTATAATAGTTTTGAATGGATAAAAATAAAATATTTATGGAAGTTTTCCTAATACAAATCAAGAAATAATTAAAAATCAAATTAAGTAAATTAAAAATAAAATTCTATTTCCCTTGAATGTTCAATTAAAATTCATGATATTCATTTAATTTAATAATAAATACAAATTTTTGTAAAATTAATGCGATATAACAAAAATAGTTTATAATAACTTTTGAACTATTTTAATAGCTTATTATATTAATTGAAGCTATTATTTAAATTAAAGAAAAATGTATAATACATTCATTTATAATATACATCATATAATACATTAAAATAAATGAAAATTTATAGACCAATGAATTTTTAAAATGATTTTTGTTTAAATATTAAATTTTGATATTAATTTTAATTAACCTAAAATAGGTAATAATTAAATAATATATGCAATTTAATATATATTTAATATATATATATTTTTTATTATACTTTATCTAATATATAAAACTTGTATTGAATATATTAAATATATATTTTTTATTTTTTATTTTATTATATAATGGAAAGTTTTTTAAGCATTTTATATCATTATTGATTTTATTTAAATATTATTAAATGGAAGATAAATTTTTTAAAAGGAAAACGGAATTAAATGATGATGACTTTCAGAATAAAAAACTTAAGATAAATATAACTAATGTGGAAAAAGAAATAAAAGAAATAATTCAAAAGGAGATATCAGATTTTATTCAAAATAAAATCATTTTACAAATTAAAATTGAGATTAAAAAATATTTAAAAAAGAAATTTAAGTATATAATTGAAAAAGAAGTGAGAGATTTAATAAAAAAAGAAGCAAAAATTGAAATTAAAAGACATTTTAGAAAAGCAATTAAAAAAAAAGAAAAAGTAGAAGAAGACAATATGGATGAAGATGTCGAATTTGGAAGTGCAGATGATAGCTATGGAGGTATGGATGAAATCGAAAATTTAAAAATTGAAAATACTGGTGAAGAAGATATTGAATATATAAAAAATTTTAAAGTTGAGGATTTTAAAATTAAAAATAATTGTAAATCATTGAAAAAGGATAAAATTGTAAATAATGACAGAAATAAAAGTTTTTCTGAAAGAAAAACAAATATTAAATTTGAAATTAAAACGGCTAATATGCTTGATAGAAAAGAAAATTCTAATCAAAATCAAATAGAAAAATCTAAATGTATTAGTGAAGGTAAAAATAATGAAAATGATGAACCTTTCAATTATAAACTATATAATGAATTAATTGAAAAAATAAATTTGGATAATAAACATAATAAAAATGGTAAATATAATTACATTTTACCAAAATATTATCCCAATAAGTCTTGTAATTCTGAAATGGAAGTTGATAAAATTAATAATTATCAATTAGAAAGAAATGAAATTAATTTGAAAAATGATAGCAACATAAAAAGTAAAAATGAATTAGATTTCAAAAAAGAGGAAAGTCAGTTGGATAAAAATTCATATTTAAATATAGATAATAATAATAATAATATTAATGCTTATGATATTTACAATAAAAAGAAAATAAAGAAACTAAGTAACGAGAAAATAACTGAAACATCGGATGATAATAAATGTATTCAATATATGATTAAGAATAAGATGCAAGAAGATATTGTTATTGGATCCAGTAATAATATAAATATGAAAAATAATAAAATCAGTATAATGAATGATAACCAAACAAAAGTTGTTTGTCAATTAAGAACTGAAAACCTTGAAATAAAAAAACCAGAAAGGAGTATCGATAATGATAGTACTAATAATGACAATACAAAGGATAATACAGAGAATAATAAAGAGAATAATAAAGAAAATAATACAGAGTATAATACAGAAAATAATACAAAAATTAATATAGAGAATAATACAAATATTAATACAGAGAATAATACAGAGAATAATACGGAGAATAATACCGAAAATAATATAAAGAACAATACAGAAAATAATACAGAAAATAATACAGAGAATAATATAGAGAATAATACAGAGAATAATACAGAGAATAATACAGAGAATAATACAGAGAATAATACAGAGAATAATATAGAGAATAATACAGAGAATAATATAGAGAATAATACAGAGAATAATATAGAGAATAATACAGAGAATAATATGGAGAATAATACAGAGAATAATATGGAGAATAATACAGAGAATAATATGGAGAATAATACAGAGAATAATATGGAGAATGATATAGAGAATAATACAAAAATTAATATAGAAGATAATACAGAAAATAATACGAATATTAATACGAAAAATAATATAGAAAATAATACAGATAATAATACAGATAATAATACAGAGAATAATACAGAGAATAATACAGAGAATAATACAGAGAATAATACAGATAATAATACAGAGAATAATACAGAGAATAATACAGAGAATAATACAGAGAATAATACAGAGAATAATACAGAGAATAATATAGAGAATAATACAGAGAATAATATAGAGAATAATATAGAGAATAATACCAAAAATAATATAAAGAATAATATAAAGAACAATACAGAAAATAATACAGAAAATAATAAAGAAGATACTATAAAAAATACTATAAAAAATACTGTAAAAAATAATATAAAAAATAAAACAGAAAATAATATAGAAAATACTATAAAACATAATATAAAACATAATATAAAAAGTAATATAGAAAATAGTATAGAGAATAATATAGACAATAGTATAGACAATAATGCAATTAATAGTACAGTAACAAATAATGATAAAGTTGATGATAGTAAAACTGATAATAGTGAAGAAATAAGTTTTTTGACAATAGAAAATATTGATATTAATAGCAATATAGTAAAAGAAAATAACATAAAAGCAATTAAGAATATTATAAATAAAGAGAATAAGGTTATCAAACTTGAAAATCAGATTAAAGATGAAAATCAAAATAAAAAGTCAAAATATACTATTACAACTAATGATTGCTTAAATATAAGTAATAATATATTTTTATCAAAAATTAATCAAAAATCAAGAATTAATGAAAATATAATAAATAATAAGATAAATATTAATGATACATGTAATAAAAGTATAACTTCTACTTTAGAAATAAACAGTAATGATGAAAAAAATAAAAATATAGATAATAATTTTATAAAAACCAATGAAAATGATCTAAAGAACGGAATAAATGAAATAGTTACTTATAATAAAAAAACTGATGATGTAAATTATAAGCTTGAAATGTTAAAAAATTCTATAAACAACTCCTTAAAAAATGATAAAGAAAATAATACAAATTATAATATTTTGGAAATTTCAGATTTAGATATTGAATCAATCTTTAATGATAATTCAAAAGTTAGTTATAATACTTTAATTAATAATACTAAATTAACCAAAAAAATTTGTAATGACATTACTGTTTCAGATTTAAATATTGAATTAAATTTTGAGAAAGACAAGAAGGAATCAGATGAAGATAATATTATGAATTTAAATATTACTACTACTACTACTACTATTAGTGATAATAATAATAGTAACAGTAATAATAATAATAATAATATTAATAATAATGATAATAATGATATTAATAATAATAATAATAATAATAATAATAATAATAATAATAATAATAATAATAATAATAATAATAATAATAATAATAATAATAATAATAATAATAATAGTGATAATAATGATGATAATAACAATGAAAATATAAATAATGATAATAATAGTGATAATATTAAAAATATTAATAATGATAATATTAATAATAATATTAATAATAATGATAATACAAATAATGATATTATCAATAATAATGATATTAATAATAATGATATTAATAATGATAATATTAATACTAACAATATTAATAACGATATTAATACTAATGATATTAGTAACGATATTAATAACGATAATATTAATACTAATGATATTAATAACGATTTTAATAATGTTAATATTAATAATGATGATATTAAAAATAATAATAATAATAATAATAATAATAATATTAATAATGATGATATTAAAAATGATAATAATAATAATAATAATAATAATAATAATAATAATAATAATAATAATAATAATAATAATAATAATAATAATTATAATTATAATTATAATAATAATAATAATAATAATATTAATAATAATAATATTAATACTACTACTACTACTACTAATAATAATAATAGTAATAATAATAATAATAATAATAATAACATTAATAATGATATTATTAATGATGATGATATTAGTAATGACAATAATGGCAATAATGAAAAAAACTACAATAATAATAGTAAATGTAATAATAATGATAATAATTCTAACAGTAGTAGAATCAATAGAAATAATGCAGAGAATAATTATGAAAGTAATAATATTAAATTAAATCCTTTAGTTGATATTTATAGTAATCATAACAATAATATTAATCCAGTAAATAATAGTAATAGTATTAATGAAAGCATTTTTGTTTTGCGTAAAGTTTCTAATGAATCGAATTTTGAAATTTCAATACATAAAGATATGAGCATTAACAATGCAATAGAAAGAACGTGCTCAACAATTAATTATAAGAATTGTATTGGAGAAAAAAGAAAAAATAAAAATTTTACTTATCATATAAATGATGATAAGGGAAATGAAAATATATCAAATAATTATGACACTAATAACAATTATAAAGGAAATTCTGATGATTATAAGTATATTGAAAGTGAATTAAATTTAAATATACAACAAAATATGGAAAATAAACATTTAATTAAATTAAATAATGAAAAAAATAATGAAACAAGCATGAATAAAACTTTAGAAAAAATGAAATTAAAAGCAAATAGTACAGATTTAAAAGAAGAAGAAAATAGCTATAATTATGATAACAAAAATAAAGTAGTAAATTCAAATTCAAATTTAAATAAAGATAAAAAAAGAACTAAGAAATTAAATAATAAAGATATTATTAATAATATATATAATGGAATTAGAAGAAGTAAAAGAAGGAAAATCATTGTTATTGATTAAATATACAATTTTGTAAATAAAAGTTATTAATTAAAATGTGCTTATTTTTTATTTGATTTTTTATTTTGTATTAAAATAATTTTAGATAGTAATACAAAAAAAAAAAAAAAAAAAAAAAAAATACCAAAACCATTAAAATATACAAATTCAAATATAGAAAATAGTTTTATATCTACCAATTGATATTTTATTATTATTTTAATGAAGAGCATTTTAATCTTTCGAATTTCAAACCGTATAAATAAATTTATCAAACTAATTTTTTTTTTTTTATATTTAAAAATTCATTTTATCAAAGAAACTTTTTTTTTTTCATAATTAAATATATAAAAGAAAGTTATAAAAAGGTTTTCAATAATATAAATACAACTTTAGATATTTAAAAATGATTTATCAATTTTATTCTTATATCGATAAATAAAAAAATTTTTTTAACATAAATTCAACTTTGGTATTTAAAGATTATTTAACAATTTCATTCTTAACACAATTTTTAATATAATTTTTAAATATGTTTTCTATCATTCATTCATTCATTCAATTTATAATATATAATATATAATTAGTGTAAATGGTTTTATATTAATAAATCATTGATACTAAATTTTCTAATAAACTATTTTATTTCAAAATATATAAAAAAAAAATTTTTTTTTTTTTTTTGAAATAGAATAAATATCACTGTTTAAATATATTAAAAAATCATATATTAATATAGTTTCTTCATTAATAAACAATTTTAAATTATATCGATTATAAAGTAAAGCAATAAATATAGACATATAAAGATTCACAATATAATAAACATAGCTATTATATTCTTATTTTATTTTATTTTATTTTATAATATTTTATAATATTTTATAAAATTATTATTTTTTATTTACATATATAATTGGATATATTATTTAATAATTTGAATTAATATAAATATGTATCTTAATAGATACAATCATCATCGAAAACTAGGATAATGTAATATTATAAATGTTATTATTATTATTTTTACTTTTATTTTTTTATTTTCATATATTGAAAAAAAAAAAATTAAGTAAAAATAAATGATATAAATATTTATTTTATGTAATAAAGTTATATAAAAGTTTCTTCAATAAATATTTATTATCATTATTTTTTTATTTTTATTTTAGTTTATTTTTTTTTTTTTTTTTTTTTTTTTTTTTTTAAAAAAAAAATAAACATAAACAAACATAAAAATAAAAATTAAAATAAAAATAGAGATAAAAATAAAAATAGAGATAAAAATAAAAATAATAATTGATTAAATATAATGTTAATAAATAGATTAATAAAATTAATTTTATTAATGAAAAAAGTAAAAATAATAATATTAATAAAAATTTTTAAATACATTTAAAATATATAAGAAACTAGTTAAAGTATTGAGATTGAACTTTCAAATATATAATATAATGAATAAATAATAATGTTATACTTGAATATATAATTTATATTTGTACAATCTTTAATTTAAAATATCATTAATAACTAAAACAAAATATTATTTATATATATATATATTATTATTATTTATCCTATTAAAATTTCTTTTGTATATTAAATATTATAAATTCTTTCTAATGGGTGTATAATTCAAAATATTGTATTATTATCAATATTACGCCAGTACAAGTAATTAGAAATATTGTAAAAAATAAAAAAAAAAAAAAAAAAAAAAAATAGTCATTAATTTAGGATATCATTGTTTCAATTCTCACTTTAATTGACTTATTAAATAAAATTCAAACCAAATAGTCCCTTAAATTCAAAATTCAATTAAGATATATATATTTTTTACTTATAATTTATTTTTTCCATTATTTACTCTATTTTAACTATTTAATAAATTTTATTTATTAAATTTTGTTTTGTTATATATTGGTTATAATAAAGACTAGAGAATAAAATAAAAATTCTACTCTCTATTTATAGTATTAAGAGGAATAATTATTTACATATTTATAAATAATTATAATATTATGTATTTATTATGTATTATAAATATAATAAAATATTAAAAAACTATTATAAATAGAACCAATTAATATTAGATTCTTATAATTTTTATTTATATATTCGTATTATAAATAAAGATTTTCTTTAAACATTTATTTATCTATTTTTTTATTAATTTATTTAATAATAATAAAATATTTAATTAATTATTTAATATTTTATTTATTAAATAAATATATGTAGAAGATACATTTTAATATAATTATTTAATCTTACCCTCTTGATCCAGTGGATAATGATGATGTTGATACTAGAACTCTACCAAGGATTGGAGGTGTTCATAAAGATGCGGAGATCTGGAAGTTTCATATTACTGACTGGTTTAGAAGAGAGCGTATATTTAGTGATGAAGGTAAATTTAGTTATATCATTGCAGTTTGTGAGGATGATATTGTTAGGGTACTTCACTCAGAGCAAATTAAGTTGGGTCATATTCTACCACTAGATGAGTATGTGAACCTGATTAAAAAGAAATATTGGAGAGAAAATATGAAAGAAAACAAATTACGACAAATTAAGAAAATTATGATCAATTCAAATGAAAGTATCTATGACTTTAATACAAGATTCTTGGAGCTATATGATCAGTTAGATTCCATAGATCAATTCGCTATTTCAGTAATTGATTATGAAAATGCCTTGAGACCTCGAAGTAAGATTTACGAAAGAGTCGCCATAGCTGAAGCTTCTGACCTCAAAACTGCCTGTAACTTAGCTGAGAAGTATGAAAATATATTAAATGAAACCCAAGGAAATCAAGAAATGTGGAGTTCTTATGGTAATACCAGTAACTATAATGGAAGAAATAATTTTTTTTAAATCTGATAGATTAAATTCTAATAATACCTTCATGGATCAATATAATAATAATTCAAATTTTACACCATTCAATAATAATTTTAATACAATTAATAATTCAGGAAATTTTAATAGAATAAGAAGATTTAATAATTTGCCATTAAATTCACCATCTAGAGTGAATTCGAACGGTTTGAGAAATTTTAACAACAATGGAAATTTTAGAAATACAAATTTTAATGGAAACAATGGTAATAATTATAATGATAGTAACAATAATGGAAATTTTAGAAACTTAACAGTAATAATGGTAATAATTATTATAATAATAACAATAATAGTAATATAAACCATAACTCAATTAATGATAATAATAATCCTGACATTATGAATGATTTAACTAACCGCATGAAAAATCTAAAAATTAAAACTTGTTATTTTTGTCATCAATCAGATCATGTTTTGAAAGATTGCGTTGCATTTGCTAGGTTCCAAAGTGATTCAAATTATGAAAGTTACATTAATTCTTTATATTCTCAAAAAAACTAGATAAGGGAAGAAAGCTAACTTCCTTTAATCAAATTGCCAACCCTAGTATATTTGCAGTTAATAATTGGAATAATAGATATCAAGATATAATTGCAGCTGCAAAACGTAGTAGGGATGAAAAATATTCTACATTATTACCAGATTCTAAAAGAACTGCAAATAAAAAAATTATTAATAATCCAAATAATAATAATGAATTGAACAACTTAAATAATAATATTGATAATAATTCGAATAATAATAATAATGATATATATATTAATAAACCTAACCCAAAGGAAACTATTAAACCATTACAAAATTTTGCCAAACCAAGTTCTAAAACAGAAATAATACAAATAAGAGCAATATTCATAATGATATTCCAATTAAAAATAATATAATTATTAACAATGATAATAAAAATAATTTTACAGTAAGGAAAACAAATTAAGATAATAAAGACACTATAAATTTTAATGAAAATAATAAAAATAATAAAATTAAAACAGAAAATAAACCACCTAGAGTTAATTAAATAATTCAATTAATGGATGGAGTAGAATCATACAACATATTAGAGGAATTGAAGAATACTCCAGCTCATATTACGTTAGCTCAATTACTTAATATAAGTAGTTCCTTACGATCGGATGTGACTAAAAGTTTTAGGAAATCTAAAGGTGATAATGAAATTACAGTAGGAATAGCAGATTCTCATAATACTTTAACAGATTTAGAAATTATGAATAACCCTTATCATGATTATAATAGTAAAAATGTACAAGAACATGATATTGCTGTAGTTAAAGGGTTTGTTAATGGAACTACCGCAGCTGTTCTTATTGATGGTTGTAGTAATGTGAATTTAGTCACTCGTAACTTTTTAAATAATTCTATTAAAAATTATAAAATAATTGGTTCAGTTGCAAGTAAAGTTCATCAAGCTATGTCTGATGCTGAAGAACGTGTATATGAAATAGTCCAATTAGATGTTAATATAGGAAATTTAAATATTTCAAGTAATTTTAGAATATCTGAAAAAGAAGACTCCTTTTATGATATTATTATTGGTTTGAAAACTCAACATGATCATAGAATTATTGTAGATACTGTGGACAAATACTTATCAATTAAAAATAAAGAAAATAAATTGGTTCCCTTTGTTCCGATAGAGGATATATCCATGTTTCATTCACAAGCCTTATTATGTTATTTATATGATGATAATTTCTCAATATCTGCTAATACTATTTTCACAACTATAAAAGAGGATAGAAGAGTTATTATAGAATCAATTATAGAAGGTATGGATATTCAGGAAGATACAATAAAATCAGAATTAAGAAATTTGTTAATAACATTTAATGATGTCGTTGCAATATCTTCAGATGATTTGGAACCATCCAAATTATTACCACATCATATTGAACTGATAGATGGAGCAAAACCTATTAAACAAAGAGCATATAGGTTATCCCATATCTAATTAACAGCATTGAAAGAAGAATTAAAAAAATTAATTGATAAAGGATTAATTTCTCCTTCTTACTCTCCATGATCGTCTTGTAAAGATATTATTAATATCTTTATAAATTTTAATTAAATTTAATCATAAATTTAAGTAAAATTGAAATAAATCTATTAAAAATCACGTGTATAAAATTATTGCAAATAATTTTAAACAAAACTTCGACTTCTTCCCAATCATATTAATAAATTAAAAATTTCTCTTGTGAAACTAGTAATTGAAAATCATTTCTTTTTTATGTAATTTAATTTAAATAATAAGAGTTAAGGTTTTTTACAAGATAAATTAACAACATGAAACTATGCAATTAGTCATGTTGAAACTTGCGGCATTTTATGCTAAAATCATATTAAATAATTATGACAACTTTTATATTAATTTTAAATAGAAAATATAATAAGAATTTATTAATAATATTTAAATAATAAATAAATAATAAATGAGCTCGATTGAAATTGTTTATATTTATTTTAGTTATTAATTATAATTCTCTTTATTTAGTAATAGTTAATTATTTATTATTAGTTTAGGTTAGTATTGTTTTTAAATAAATAGTTAGATAATATAATTCAATAGGAATTATATATTATAAATGTAATAAGATAAAAATATAAATAGTTAACCAAATTTCATGTATTTTAATCGATGTAATTGTTATTAACGATTTATTGTTAATAACACTAATAATTAATTATTTTAAAATCTAAATATAATAAAACTTATTTGTTTATAAAACATTTTTGTGTTATTTAGTGTTATTATAATTTTTGACTTATAATCTATTTTTTAAATCAAAACTTTATACGTCTCCTATTGTATTGGTACCAAAGAAAAATGGACGTTGGAGACTATATGTAGATTATAGATTAATTAATAATATTACAACAAAAGATGCATATTCACTACCAAAAATTCAAAAAATATTCGACGCGCTAAAGGATGCTACTATTTTCTCAACTATTGATTTATTTAGTGGATATCATCAAATCCCTATGTTTGTTGATGATTAAGAAGTTACCTCCTTTACTACAAAATATGGTAACTATTACTTTTAAAGTGACGCCGTTTGGGTTAACGAATGCACCGGCCACTTTTCAGAGGGAAACGAATCCTATATTTTTCGATTTAATTAATAATTGTGTACAAATATATCTTGATGATATTATTATTTATTCCCCTAATGTAGAACAACATTTATTAGATTTAAAAGAAGTATTTAATATTTTAAGAAAACATAAATATTATAATTAAATATTGAAAAATGCCATTTTTATTGGTATGAAGTAGAGGCTTTGGGACATAAAGTAAAAAATAAAGGTTTATTACCTATTAAGAAGAAAGTGGAAACCATTAGTAAGATGAATATCCCAAATAATATTACGGAGTTGCGTTCTTTTCTAGGTATGGTCGGTTACTATAGAAATTTTATTGATAATTGTGCATTAATATCAGCTCCATTATGTAAATTATTAAGGAAAAATGTAGAATATGTCTGGACAGTGGAACATACTGAAAGTTTCAATAAATTAATAAACGCGTTAGTTAATGCACTTATTCTTTGTTACCCAAGATTTGATAAACCATTTATTATCCGCTCTGATGCTAGTTTTAATGGTATTGGTGGTGTCCTACTACAATTATAGGATGATAATATAGAACATCTCGTTTATTTTGTTAGCGGCTCTCTAACCAAATCAGAAAGAAATTATGCCATTACAGAATTAGAGGGTACCGCTACATACTAATGTATTAATCAATTTAGACCATATATACTTAGTAATCCATTTCAGACAATTTTATATACTGACCACCTACCTTTAGTTTCTATTATTAAGAAGTTAGAACCTGCTACTAGTAAACATGCTCGTTGGTGTAATCTTTTTAGTCAACTTCAAGTTAATATTGTATATCAACCTGGTAAGGGTAATATTATCGCTGATGCACTATCAAGAATTAGAAAAAAAGATAATATAATAGTAGATACGTTAATTAATAATAATAACAAAGAAGAAAATAATGATGGAGGGAATAATTCAATAGAGAATAACAGTGATAATAATGAAAATAATCTAATTGAGACAATAAATGATGATGAAAACGAAAAATATATAGATGAATTTATGAAAACATTCTTGAAAGATCGAATAATTACAATAGATGGTAAAACTTATATTAGAGATAATAATAAACTACGATTGGTAATAGATGACTACTTAGAGAAGATAAGAATTATAGGTATTGCCCACAGAACTGGACATGATGGGGTACAGAAGACGTACGATAGAATAAAACAAAATTATTATTGGAAAAATATGATTATTGATATCAAAAAGTACGTCTCTCTTTGCAAAATATGTCAATTAACCAGATCTGAAACTATTCCTGGACAGATAGAAAAATTTCCATCTCCTGTGGAAGCACCTTTTGTAAAGTTAGGATTAGATATAGTAGGTCCAACTTAAACAGACTCCTAGAGGTTTTAAATACTTAATAGTATGTGTGGACTATTTTACAAGTTGGGTAGAAGCAAAGCCAACAGTTTCAGTAACTTCTCAAGACGTAACAAATTTCCTAATTGAAGTATTTAGTAGGCACGGACTTCCACAAGTTATAAATATGGATAATGGACCTCAGTTAAATTCAGATTATACCAAAATATTTTTAGATTTATATGGGATATATATTCACTTTGTTTCAGTTTATCACCCAGCTTCTAATGGACTTGTAGAAAATAGAAATAGGAAAATCGAAAAGAAACTTAGGAACTTTGTAGAAGATAATGAGAATTGGGATTTACTACTACCTTTAGTGTTATGGGCTTTACGAACATCAAGATTGTCAGTATCAGGATACTCTAGTTTCGAATTATTATATGGACGGGAAGACTTACTACCTATTGAAATTAACATTAGGAATTCTATTGAGAAACCAATTCAAAGAACTATGGATGAACTTCTTATCGAGCGATTCTTGGAACATCAACGTTGGATTAAAGAAGCTGCTAATAAAAGATTAGGAACAATTAATTATTGGAAGAGTAGAAGGGAAGCTAAACAAAGTATGTCAAATAAGAATAATTATAAAATTGGAGATAAAGTAAAAATAAGAAGATTTCAAAGACACAAGTTAGAGCCTTACTATTCAGGACCTTATACTATAAAAGAAATAACTTGGAATACAGTAAAATTACAAGAAGATAGGACAGGAATAATATTACAACGAAATGTTCATATTAAAAGCATTTTACATGAAAATAATATTCTAAAATAAGTTTATCTTATAAAAATTATAAAGTTAATAGTCAATTTTATTTTCAATTAATAATTCTTCTCGTATAGAGAACTATACTTAATTTCATATAATAAATTGCTATCTTATTGTGGGCAATTTTGATCTAAAACAAATATTTGTAGTAACATATTTGTTTATTTAATATTAAATATTAAATATATATCTTTTTAATAATAATTTATATAATATATTATTAATTATTCATTATTGTATTATAATTACTATTATAATATATATTAAATTACATATTATTTTATAATATACATTAATTATATATTTATTTTATAATTATATATCATTATATTAAAATATAATAATATTCTTATATTTAACTTTAATAGGACTTAAATAATCTTATTTTATATTATACTGTATAATATATTATTATGTATTATTTTATATTTATTTTATATTTTTATATATAATATATATTTATTATTTAAATATAGATATTATATTCTTATATATAAATAATTTATATTATATGTTTAAAATGCATTTCATATTATTAAATTTATAATTTTAAAATGAAATCTCTTAATAATAACCAATTTCTAATAAAATTAATTTAGAAAGGGGTTTTTAATTATTTAGGAAAAGTAATAATAAATAAATAAAGATATAACTACATTATTATAATTAAAATATAGCACGGTATATCATAATAGTATCATATGATCTAAATAAAAAGTCATATGAAAATACATATTGTAATGAAAATAACATAATATATTTAATATTTAGAATAGAAAATAATTAATAATTAATTATTGGGTAAATTAAATTTAATTAATAAATGGAGTATCAACGCTAAAAATACCAGTAGGACCAATGCCTTTGAAGGAGAAGACCATAATTTCTTTCAGATAGTCAATTGAAATCCTAATCTAGAATAAGAATTCCTTTACATAGAAATATTATATTCAGGAAGGGAGGTTCGTTTCATATGAACTTTTTTCTGAATTTATTTATATGTTTTATTTTGAATATTAACTTCTATTTCACATCACTATTTAAAATATTTTTATATTCTAATTGGTCAGATAATATATATTTTTTATTAATTGTGTGTTTTTCATAAAAAAAATAAATTCCTATGTTTAATTAATGAATATATAAAATTAAAGGTCGCAATAATTGAGGCTGTATATATATATATATATATATATATAAAAAAAAAAAAAAATAATAAATCCACCTAATTTTACATAGATATGAAATTAATAAAATTATTTAAATTATAAGAATTTAGTATTAATTATTTCTTTTTATAATTATTATTAAATATTTTATTTTATTTCTAATATATAATATTTTAATTATTTTATAAATCTGTAAATAATTATACATTGTAATGTTGTAAATAAAAATTGAAATTAATATTTTTTTTTTAGTTTTTATTATAACTATAAAATAGTAATAAATTTTTGTAAATAAATTTATAAAATAAAAGTCAAACTAAATATTTCCATATAATCGAAATTCTACTATAATGTTTTTTTGTTTAAAAAAAAAAGTTATTTTAGTTATTGATAATATGATTTTAAAATTGTTAATTAATAGTAATATTTAATACAATATTTTGCATATTATTCCTGCATTACCTACTTTTAAATTTTAAAAGAAAATATATTGATATAAAAATTTTAAGTTGCTGTTCCGTCATGTTGAAATCACCAACAATAGTATAATAAGAGTTATTCTTGAGTCAATTAGCAAAAAATTAGTTTTCACTTAATTTTTGAGTTTTTATTTTTTTTACTAGGAATATAAATGTTTTTTAAGTTACATCTAACTTATTAGAAGTAAACTATGTCTATTGAGAGTATAAATTTATATTCTAAAATTATCATTAATGAATAAACAGGAAACATGAACACCATTATAAAGGCCATGTATACCAGGAAATATTGTCTGTATATCTCAGTACTAATTTATAATGATTAAAAAATGAATAAGAATTAGAAAAAAAAAATTCAGGAAAGAACTATTACCGACTTATTGAAGGCAAGTACAAATAGGTTTAAAAATTAAATTAAAGTGAATAAGTCCGTCATGTTTTTCGAAGTTCCAAGCATTAATATACCGATTGATACAAAAATTAAAATATTGAGCATTTGAGAAAGGATTAGCATAATAAAGGCTATCAAAACATGGGAATAATTAGTTCAGAATTATGCATGGTTCTAATTTGATTTACATTGCTCTATGTACGAATCCATGAAATAATCTTCCAGTGTTTATTCTTTTTACAATAAGAATTTTATTATCATTAAAATAGATTTCAAATGTTATTAAAGAAAAATCAGAAAATATAATAGCAGGAAAAAAGACTACTACAACCATTGTGAAGATTATAACTAACATTACTACATAAGCTCAAATCGCGACCTCTAAAATTATTATAAAGGAACCAATTACAACCACAGCACCAAGAAAATAATTCCTACTGAGGTTTTTAAATTTTTATAATTTATTCTATTTAATCAGGTGCAGTAATAATATCACGTCACGTCATAACTTAATTACTTATTATTAATTTAATAAAAAATATATTTTGAACATGCTAATTAAATTTAAATAATTATATATTTAATAAATGATAACGTCACTGATATTTTTGGTTTTAATAATAAAATTTTTTTAATAAAATATATATCGATTTTCATTTTCAAATTTAATATTTTTACTACTAATTAAATATTCGTCAATATATTGTAATTAAATATAGAATTTTTATTATTATTTTTTTCTATCTTATTATATTTTAATAAATTTATAAATCAATTTTATATTTAAATAATAAATTCTTTTGTTATAAAAAGTTGTTCCATATATTAATAAATTTATTTGATTTATGAATAAAAAAAAAAAAAAAAAAGGAATCTATTACATTTTTGAATAAAAAAGAAAATCATGATATATATTAATTTAATCGAAATAAAAAAGCATATTGATTTAATATCAATTAATATTTTAATCTATATTAAAGCATGTTCATCTATTATGTCTGTCTTTGTCTTCACTTGTTTATGTTTTATTTTTTTTTCATTTATTTATTAATATTAAAATATATATATATATATATATATAAGGTAATAAATAAATAAATAAAATAATATAATAAAATATGAAGTGGATCAAAATATAATAATAAAATAAAATAAAATAAAAAATATTATATAAAATCTCAAATAGTTACTTTCTTTTCCTTAAAGTTTTTTTTATAATATTAAATAAATGAATATTTTCCATCTCATTTCTTTCAATCTCATTTAAAACATCCTTAATTTCAAGTCTTAATGAAAGTTCCTGTTCTAGAATAACTTCATCAATATCATTAGGATCATTATCTACTCTTAATTCTTTTAACTCGTTATAAACTATTTAAAGGATATAAATGAATAAATAAAAAATATATGAATAAAAGATTTAATAAAAAAAGAAAATAATAATAATAAATAATAATAATAATAATAATAATAATAATAATAATAATAATAATAATAATAATAATAATGATAATAATAATAATAATAATAATAATAATAATAATAATAATAATAATAATAATAATAATAATAATAATAATAATAATAATAATAATAATAATAATAATAATAATAATAATAATAATAATAATAATAATAATAATAATAATAATAATAATAATAATAATAATAATAATAATAATAATAATAATGATGATGATAATGAAAAAGAAAAGAAATATTTTTTATATATTTTAGTAATTTTTAAATTAACAATAGTAATAAATAATGGTAATTCAATATTTAAATAATAATAAAATAAAAATTATATATATATAAAGAAGTACATCTGAAAAGTGAAGCATTTCTGTTGTTATTCTCTTGTATTTTTTTAAAACTTTTATGTATAGTACGAATTTCTATTTTATTAAAAATAAAAATAAATAAAATTACATATTATTTTATTTAACATAAAGAAAAAAAAAATGAATTAAAATTTATCATTTTTTAATTCTAAAACTGAACAAAAAAAAAAAAAAAAAAAAAAAAGAATCCTACGTCTTAATATATTTCTTCTATATCTTTGACTAAAATTTACCATTTTCTATCTTTCTCTATTGAATGAATTTCTCTTTTCTTCTTATTATTATTTTTCGATAATAATTTTACTTAATTTTGATATTTCATTAATTCTTATAAATAATGTATTTTATTAATAAAATTTTTATTTAAATTATAAAAAAGAAAAAAGTTCTATTTAGTTTATCATATTTTTATTATATTAAAACTAAGTTAATAATAATTATAATTATAATATTATAATATTAATAATTATAAAATTATAAAAGAACAATAATTATGTTTCTATCTAATTCTAATAATTGAAATATTAAAAGTTCAATTGCTATTCGAAATTTAAAGATAAAAATTTTTAAACCAAGTAAAATAAAAATAAAAATAAAAATAAAATCTTCTAAATAAATCTTTCAAAAGTTCATTTATTTCAAATAAGAATAAATAAATAAACAAATTTTATATAATTAAAAAAATATTTCATTTATTGGAATTATTATTTATAAACATTAAATAATAAAAAATTTTACTTTAAAATAATATTATTATTTATTTAATAATATTCTTATCAATTTTTTTTTTATAAAAATTATTTAATATTATTATTTTATTTGTTGTAAAATTGTAATCTAAGGGATTACTTTTTAGTTTTATTTTTATAAATATTTATAATAACATATAATTTTAAATTTATATTTACATTTATATTTATTAAATAAATTTAGTACCTTTACGAATACTAAAAAATGCCCTTTTCAGATATAATTATGTTTAAATGAATGATATATATATAATTTAATAATGAAATAATTCTTATATTTTATTTCAAATATTAATTATAAAAAAAAAAAAAAAATATTCCGTATATATATATAAAAGAAAAAAATTAAAAAATTTTTAGGAATTTTAAGGAATATTCTATGTTATAACAATTTAAAAGAAGATTATGTATTTAAAATTTATGTATATATTAATGTAATTTATTATAGTATATTCATTATATATTTAATTATAATATTTTAATCCTAACTCATAATTATATCTATTACTTAGCATTTTAATATATTATTAATTTTAAAGTTGTAAATTCTATTTAATACTTTTTAAAATTAATTTTTTTATATTTTTAATTAGCAGAATTTTTAAATTATATTTAATAATATAATTGTAAACATTTATATATAATAGTTATTTATTTATTATTTATTATTATTTATTATTATTTATTTATTTATTATTTACTATTATTTATTTATTTATTATTTATTTATTTATTATTTATTTATTTATTTATTATTTATTTATTTATTATTTATTATTTATTTATTTATTATTTATTTATTTATTATTTATTATTTATTTATTTATTATTTATTTATTTATTATTTATTATTTATTAATCATATATTTATTTATTTGTTTATTTATATTTTATTTATTATTTATTATTTATACAAAATTATTTATTACTCATAATTTTATAATTATTTACATTAAATAATTAAAACTTTCTTTTTAATTATTAATTTAATAAAGTGTAAAGTGTATTGATTTATCTAAAACCAAAAAAAAGAACATCAAGTATGTAGAGTAACTTAAGTAAATTTTTTTTTCTTTTTTTTTTTTTTTTTTTTTTTGATAGTATAAGAATAAAATATTAATGTTAATACATAGTAATTTTTAAATTAATCTCTACATTAATATTTATTTCATATTTACAATAGTATATTTAATTTTTTAATTGACTTTATTTAATAAAAGCTTTTAATTCCTGTATTTGGCATGAAGAGTTTATAAAATAAACATGAGATGAGCATGAGATTCAGGAATATACATGTGTTGAATGTGCTATTTACATCCTATTTCGTTATATATAACACCTATATCCCCACAAATGCTACCAATATCCTATTTTCACTCAAATCGCGTATATTCCCCCTTACATATAATTTTCTTATTTTTTTTTTATTTCAATTAATAAATTATCAGAAATCAAAAATTTTTATTAAATTATACCCTATTACTAAAAGTATTATATATTGAATTCTTATTAATATTGATTTAAACTATACATTGAGAACTGTATTAAATAAATATTCTTTTTTAGACTGATATAACTTATTATTTTTTGATTATTAATTTAATTTTATTATTAAAATAAAAAAGTAATTTTTTTTATTCTTCTAATTATCAAATTAAAAATTGAGTTACCATTAAGTAATAAATAAAATTTAGACATTTCATATAAAATAAAAATTTTTATAATTTAAAATTTTAATTTAATAGAAAACTTTTAATATTAATTTTTTAACAAATAAAAAAAAAATTATTTTTATATTTATTTATTTTATAATAAAAAAAAAATAAGAAAAAAATAAAAAAAAAATAAAAAAAATTCAATAATAAAAAATAATAAAATAATAAAATAAGAAAAAGATAAAAAAATAAATAAAATAAAATTATAATATTTATCAAATATTTTTCATTAAACAATTAAATTATATAATAAAAGAAATAAAAAAAAATATATATAAAATATTTATTTATAATAAAAAAATAAAACTATACTTAAATTAGATGTAATTCATTTCTTTTAATAATTTTCTTTTTCTAGTTTTATTAGAATTTTTATATATTATTATTTTATTATATTTATAAAACTATTAAACTATTCCAATTTATATAAATTTTTTTATAAATGATTTAATATAAAATTCAAAAACTCGTTGACTATAATTATTTATAATTTTGTAATTTATTAAAAAAATAAAAAATAAAAAATAAAAAATAAAATAAAAAAAAAATAAAAAATGAAAATATATATATATATATATATTTTTTAATTTTTAAATCAATAATATTTAAATCTTTTTTTTTTTTTTTTTTTTTTATTAAATTAATTTTATTACCAAATCAAAAATGTATTACTATGAATAGCTAAATAACGAATAAAATTAACTTGTTTCAAATAAATTGAATTTTTTTTTTATTAAAAAATTATTTTAATAGTAATAATAAATAATAAATAATAAATAATAAATAATTGAATAATAAATAATAAATAGATAATAATAAATAATAAATAGATAATAATAAATAATAAAATAATTAAATAATAAATAAATAAATAATAAATAAATAAATAATAAATAAATAATAATAAATAAATAAATAATAAATAAATAAATAATAAATAAATAATAATAAATAAATAAATAATAAATAAATAATAATAAATAAATAAATAATAAATAAATAATAATAAATAATAAATAATAAATAAATAAATAAATAAATAAATAAATAATAAATAAATAATAATAAATAAATAAATAATAAATAAATAATAATAAATAATAAATAATAAATAAATAAATAAATAAATAAATAATAAATAAATAATAATTAAATCATTAAATTCATAAAGTTAATTTTTTTTAAAAAAAATAAAATTTAATTTTTAGAATTTTTATAATTGATTTTATTTTAATATTTATTAAAATATTTGCAATCTATTCATTAAACTCATTTAAATAAATTAAATGAATAGATTGCAAATATATTTTTTAATTGATTTAATAAATAAATATTAAAATAAAATCAATGATAAATATTTGAAAAAATAATAAAAAAAAAAAAAAATAAAAATAAAAATAAAAATAAAAATAAATTAGTTAATATATTAGTAAAAAAATATATATATATATATGAAATTAAAAATAATAATAAATAGAATACAATATAATACAATAATATTGATCAATTAATACTTAATATATATTTTTTAATATATATTTTAAATATTGAATATTCTCATAATATATATTGATAATACTTAATATATACTTCGTATTATTTTATACCATTTTAATATTTTAATGTATTTATAATACTTATATATTATAACACACTTTATGTAAAAAAAAAAAAAAATTAATTGTATATTATAACACACTTTATGTAAAAAAAAAAAAAAAAAAAAAAGAATTAATTGAAAAATAAATATTAATATATAAGCTATTATAGGTAATTTTCATATACACAGGTTATTTTTCCTTATAAATGAATTTGGTGTAATATTTCTGTTGCTAGACTATATAATTATTAGTTTATAAAAAGCACTTAATCTATGGGAGGATTAGTGTAGTTGTTCCTCTCTCGATGATGGTTCAAGAGATCATTTAAAAAGAAACCCGTCGTATGATGCGAATTAAATGTTTTTTCCTTAGTCTTGCCTATTTATTTATATATTTATATATTTATTTATTTGTTTATTTTATACAGGGATAAATTAATATTTCTTAATAAAATATGAAAAATTTTTAGATGATCAAATAAATTAAAAATATAATATTATTTATTAAAATTTGAAAAAAAAAAATTAATAATAAAAATATATAACAAAAAGTAAAAACAATAAAAAAATAAAAGTTATTTAAAATTGATTTTTTTTTTTTTTTTTTTTTTTTTTTTTTGATATTTTACTCTTTTTTTAAAAAATAAATATTAAAAGAAAAAAAAAATAAAAGTAATTTAAATTTAATATACAGTATTAAAGGATATATATATTAGATTATATTGTTAATCCTAATATTTATGAAATATATTAGTAATAAAAACAAAATTTCATAAATTATAATAAAAATAAAATTTTAATATAAAATTATTATTATTATTATTATTACTATTATTTTATATGTTTAATATATTCATTTTTTTATATAAATTGATGAGTATATTCCTAAATTTCGTAATTCATAAAAAAATTTTTTTTATAAAAAAACGAAATAAAGTATTTCTATAATAAGAATTTTTTTTCACTGAAATTGTAATATCTTATTGCAATAAATAGTGGGAAGAAGAACCAATCCTATACAGGAACAGCGTATTCTAAATATTTGAAGTATAGTCAGGCTTAAAGAAGTGAAAGATAATCATTATAGATTGGTTATTTGAAATTGGTTCTACTTGGATGTTGAAGTACTTCCTTTCTGCCTGCCATAGGAATTTGGTGCTCTTAGCCGTAGATGGTCGTCAAATTGAAAATGGTACCATTCGAAGACATATTGACCTAACAGTTTTGCTTAAAGATATTTTATATAGTATATAAATATCTTTTATTAAAGAAGAAATGACAATGTGGTGATCCCTTTTAAATAAGGGATAAAGAAAAAAGAAAGTACGTTTATGGTAATTATTGGAAATTTATTTAATTATATTTCTTAAGTTTCCTTTAATTAGCAAATAATTTTTTTATTTCTTAATCCAATATTTGAAAGAAGTCAGTATTATCAATTTTTTCTTAATAAAAAATAAATTATATATAAATTAAGCAAAATTCATATAATATTAGTGAGGTAATTCATAATTTTTGTTAAATAAGCAAAAAAGTTTTCTATTCGTTAAATTTTTGGAAGAGTTTTAATTAAAAATTCAAAAATTAACAATTATAAAAAAAAAATAAAATTCAAAAAAAAAAAAAAAAAAAGATATTCGTGATATTATTTATATATATATATATATTTATATTTTATAATTATAGAGACTATAAATATAAGAAAAAATGATGTATATATTTTAATATCATGATACACTTATTTTAGTTATTTAAATATCCTAATAATTTTAGGAATTTTTTAATTATGATGAGACCGTATCGAGTGAAGTTGGTAATTAAGTAATTAACTGATTAAAAATGGTTAATTAAGTAATTATCTTCTTCAACATAAGTAAATATTAATATAAAATAATAATAAGTTTATTATAAATATTAATACTTACTATATAATTCAATAAGTTTACAAATAAAAATAAAAATAGAAATAAAATTTTTGTAAAAATAAAAAAATAAAAATAAAAATAAAATGAAATTTCTGAATTTTAAAAATTAAATAAAATAGTTCTTTTATTTTTATGATATTTTTCGAAATATTTTTTTTTTTTTAATATTTTTCAAATATTTTGAAAAAAATATTGTGTTAATATTTAGATGTTACTTTTATTTCATAGAAATATTATTAAAAAATCATGAAAATGTTTATTATGAATAGTAATACTAATAATACTATATAATTCTTATTACAAAAAAATAAATTATCTACATATTTACTATATTTACTATATAATTATTATTAAAAAATCTTATTAAAAAAAATAAATTATCTTCAAATTTAATATATAATTCTTATTAAAAAAAAATAAATTATCTCCATATTTACTATATTTTTTTTAATAAGATTTTTTAATAATTATAAATTATTTACATATTTACTAAACACAAAATTTTATGTATTTTATAGAATTTATGATATTATAAGAGGTTAGATTTATTTATTATTATTATTATTATTTTTTTTATATATTTTATCTTCTTTTTCTTCTTCTTTTTTTAATTATATATTTTATCTTCTTTTTAATCAGTTTTCAAATTTAAAGGTATTAAAGGTCAAAACTACTATATTAACAAGTTTTCAAACAACAAAGCTATAATTATGCTTAACTTAAAATATCCCCAATTCAACTTAGGGTTTTCGTGGATTATACGTTTACGCTGTGGTTATAAATACAATACTACTATTGCTATTAGAATGGGTAGAGTTTCAGAAGATTGTCCCAAGACTTGCCTCTGTTGTGGCGAAGTTAATCAATCTTTTGAGTATTGGATTTTTAAATGCGATGCTCTTGCATCTTTTAGATGGAATTCTTTAAATTTCATCGATGATCTCTATGTTTTATTCCTTAGGAAGATTAGAGCGTTTAATCCTCTTTCTTCCTATGACTCTATTTCTGATTTTGAAGATTATATCAATCATTATATATACTTGCTCATTCTTGGTGGGACTTTAGTTTTAAATGAGCTACATTTCGATAGTGGGGAACAGAGACAATTAAATGAACTACTTTTCAAAGATTATCTGAGTCACCTGTTCCAAAAATTGTGGGCTTGGTGGAATTCTTAACAAGGGCAATACCTATCATAAGTAGCTATTATTTGATTTGATAAATATTCCAAATTACCAAACTTAACCAAGAGCGAAAACGTCGTACTGATAAAGCATAATGATAATACAGGATCTTCATCTATTTTTACAAAGGGTGAATCTCACCCTAGTCGTTCAATAAATGATGAATCCGGGGAGAGTTTAGTGGACACTACACTATCTATTTTAAAGATGTTACTTCTAGGTTTTATTTCTTTTTTATTTGTTAGGAATGGGAAAATTTTCGCATAGTACAACTTGCCGAAATACATAGTATTTTCGAGCTATATTTTTTATTTTTTAAATTTTTTATTTTTAATTTCAAATGTACTTTTCACCTACATGTATTTTTTTTTTTATAATAAAATTAATAAAGTTATGGAAGTGTATTCTCTTCTCTGTCCAAAAAAAGAAAAAAAAAATTTTTTTTTTATTATATCATTGACTTATGGTATAAATGTTTATTAGAATTAAACAAGCTCTAACTTTATAAATAATTAACTAGAATATATATAGTTCAAATTATATTAATATTAATATCAAAATATTTTATTAATATCAATATTTAAATTTTATTAATAATAAATATTTAATATTATAATAAATTTTATTTTATTATTTAATTAATTTAATAATAAAATATAAAATTTTGTTTATTTTATTTAAATAAAATAAAATGGAAAGGTTTTATTATTAAAATATTTAATAATTAAATATAATAATAAAATAAAATGAAAATAAATAAAAATAAAATAAAATTCTTAATAGAAAATTTATTCTTTTTTTTATTATTTTTTTAGTTTTTATTTTATTATTTTAATGCTAAAATACAATTAATATAAATATACGTTGAAAATAGTGGCGCATTACATATATTATATACATTATACAAACATTTATGTTGATTATACATAAATTATGTCGAAATGCATCACATTCATTACAAGAATTTATAATATTACATTAATCTATTATATATCACGTTATTTTTATATCAGCTTATCAATCATATGATAATCAATCAAATGATTAATTAATGATTTATTAATTTATTTTTAGGGAGTATTGCATTTCGACATAATTTATGTTTGATCATTTATTCATGTATTATAATGTGGCTTGTATAAATAAATAAATAGGAATAGGGTTAAATTTATTTATATTTTTATAAAAAAATAAATAATAAAGTAAAATAAAAAAACATAGACTTGCACATATGGGTACCCATCTCCCATATGGCCATACAGTTATTAATTAACTGTAAGGTGATGAGTTATTGGCATACTGTATAAAGTAAAATAAAAAATATAAAAAAATAAATAATAACGTAAAATATAAAATATAAAAAAATAAATAATAAAGTAAAATATAAAATATAAAAAAAAGAATAAAGTAAAATAAAAAATAAAAAAAAAAATAAAGTAAAATATAAAATATAAAAAAATAAATAATAAAGTAAAATATAAAATAAAATAAAATAAAATAAAATAAAAAAAAAAAAAAAAAAAAAAAAAAAAAAAAAAGAATAAAATAAAATATAAGATAAAAAAAAATAGATTAAAACAAAAAAAATTAAAAAATAAAAAATAAAACTTTTAATTTAAAGTATTTATAATAAATGGATGATCAATTAGAAATAAGTGAAACTAATAAAGAAAAAAACCAAATCATTGTAAATAGAAAATATAAATTTAATTTATGGTATATAACGAATAATACAAAAATATTCAAATGTACTAAATATAAAACAGTTAAAAAATGTAAATCTTACATTATTCTAAATGATAATAATAAAGTAATAAAATATGAAAACAAACATACTCATCCAGGAAAAGAATATGATGCATCTGTATCAATAGTAAAACATAAAATGAAAAATGAAATTAGAAAAACCTCAATTCCATTTGATATAAATCCAAAACATATATATAATGAAATATCTGAAGAACTTGGATTGATATGCCCTGAATATAATTCAATTAAATCTCAAATATTAAGATATATAAAAAAACAACTACCTCCTGATATATCAAAATTTAATGAAATTCCAGATGAATCTGAATATTATATAAACGAAAGAGATGAAAATTTTATGATATACAAAAATTCTAATATTATAATTTTTCGATCATCATTCCTCATTCCAAACAGAATTGTTTATTAAATATAACGAAAATATATTTGCTGATGGTACATTTTATATTGCACCAATATTTGGTTATCAAGTATTTATAACAAGAGTATTTGCTCCAGAAATAAATAGTTTTTATACTACATCACTATCTATATTAAATAATAAAGAACAAGCAACCTATGAATTGTTATTTGAAGTATTAAAAAAGAATGAAAGTAAATATAATAATAATATTATAGTTACACCAAAAATTTTGCGTTGTGATTTTGAAAAAAGTATATCCAATGCTTCCATTAAAATATTTCATAATATTACTATTAAATATTGTGTATGGCATTATAAAAGATCGTTAGAAGTTCAAAAAAAAAATTATGTTATAATGAAGTTGAAAATAATCATAAAATTTATTTGTTATATAAAGCTATTACAAATTTTCCTTTTTATAAATCCTGAATATATATTTGATATTTATAATTATATTAAAATTATATGTCAAATATATAATTATTTCAATTTTTTAAATTTTTTGGAATATTTTAATAAGACTTATTTATATAAATATGATATTCAATATTGGAATTATTATAACGATATAAACCAAATAAAAAATAATGCTTCAGAATCATTTAACAATTACTTAAAAAAATTGTTTTACAAAAAAACTTCTTTCTATGAATTGACTTATCATTTAAAAAGAGAAGAATCTTTATCTTACAATAATTACAAAAGGAAAATTGAAGGAGTTTGGAAAAAAAAAAAAAAAAAAGAATATTAACAGAAACTGATGAAATCAATGATTTCATTAAAAAATACAAAAAAAAAAAGGAATCCGAATTAATTGATAAAAAATGTGATAAAAATGATATCATCGATTTATGGTATAAATGTTTAATAGAATTAAACACTCTCTAAATTTATGAATAATAATTAACTAGAATATATATAGTTTAAATTATATTTATATCAATATCAATATATTTTATTAATATCAATATCATTATATTTTATTAATATTAATATCAAAATATTTTATTAATATCAATATCAAAATATTTTATTAATATCAATATCAAAATATTTTATTAATATCAATATCAAAATATTTTATTAATATCAATATCAAAATATTTTATTAATATCAATATCAAAATATTTTATTAATATTAATATCAATATTTAAATTTTATTAATAATAAATATTTAATACTATAATAAATTTTATTCTATTATTTAATTATATATAATTTTATTTATTTTATTTGAATAAAATAAAATTTTATTATTAAAATATTTAATAATAAAATATAATAATAAAATAAAATTAAAAAAAAATAAAAATAAAATAAAATTCTCAACAGAAAACTTATTTATTCTTTTTTTGTTTTTATTTTATTTTTTTAATGCTAAAATACATTTATTCTTTTATTCTTTTTTTTGTTTTTATTTTATTTTTTTAATGCTAATAAATAAAAATATACGTTGAAAATAGTGGCGTATTACATATATTATACACATTGTACAAAAATTTATGATGATTATACATAAATTATGTCGAAATGCTTCACATCCTTATTTTTATGTAGTTATTAATAAAATAATTTATTAACAATTAAAGTTTTTATTTTCATTTTTTATATCATTTATTTCTAAATATTTTGAAATTTTACATTTCTTTTTTTTTTTTTTTTAATTTAAATATTAAATAAAATCAATTATTTTAATTTAATTTTTTAATTATTTTACAACTTAAAATATGAAAAAGAATTTTCTTATTTCTAAATCTTTTTTATTTCGAAATCTTATTTAATATATTTTTTGTAAATATAAAGTATTTTTTAAATTTAAAAAAAATATTTTATTATTCTATTGTGTATCCAATTATAATTTTTTATTTATCTTTCTTTTTATCATTATAATTTTTTAATTTAATATTTTATTATTTAAATTCTTTTGATTTTTAAAATAATTATTAATTTTATTTTTAATATATTTGTGTCAATATTCATTTAATTTATATTTTGAAAAATAGAAAAAAAAAATTTTTTTTTTTTAAGAATTTTATTTTATTTGTGTTTAATTGTTATTTTATTATATAAATTTAAAAATATATATAATAATTGTGATTTAAATATTTATTAAAGTTTTAATTTTTATTATTATTATTATTATTATTATTATTATTATTAAAAAAAAAAACATATAAATATCCCTTTTTTTGTTCTATTTATTCCTAAAAAAAAAAAAAAAAAAAAAAACTAATATATATATATATTTTAAAATAATAATAATATATAATTAACATTTAATTTTATTATATAAATATAAAAAATCAAATATTTTTCAATGATTAAAACAAAATTAAGTTTTTTATTTGTACTTTTTATTTATGGTAATTTTTTTTTTATAAAAAAAAATATTTTATGAATAATTAATTTTATCATGTAAATTTTAAATTTTATTTTATTAATATACTGATTTTATTTATTTATTAAACTTTAATTATATATATATATATATATATTTTTTTTTTTTTTTTTTTTTTTTTTTTTTTGGTTTAATAATTAGTTCATTGCACTTTTGGTGATATATCCTTTATTTCAAAAGGTCAACGTGCTGAATTATTTGAAATAATGGATAATGAGGTTCCTACATTCAGAATAACATTACCAGAAAATGAATATATTAACTTAAAGAGAATTTCAAATAATAATATTCCTTTAGAATCTATTAACGATAATATAAAACAAATAATAGATTTATTAAATCAACAAAACTTTAATTATTTATTTCAAAAGAAAGATCTTTCAGAATTATTTCCAGAATTAGCTATCAATGAAAATGGTTATTTAAATCTTAACGAAAATGATTTTATGATTTCTTATGAGGATTATATAAATATTGAGCAAATTAATTTGGAAGAATTTGAAATTTTATTCAAAATATTAAATGAAAATAAAAATTTAAATTTAATTAAAGTATTTCATGTTCTTTCACAATATAGGTCTTATTTAATGAACGATGATTTATTGGAAGTTATAGATAATTTTGAAAATCATTTAATGATAGATAAGGATGAAAATTTCACTATTATAAAAGAAGAATATATTATAGAAATTAAAACGGAGATTTCATATATAAATAATTTAAATTTTAAAGAAACTTTTCCTGAAATTAATTTTTCTGAATTATTTCCTGAATTACCAATTAAAGAAGATGGTCATCCAAATATTGATTTCAGAAATTATATACTCCCTACTGAAGAATATGAAAATTTAAAACTAACTTTTGAAGATGATTCGGAATTAATTTTTAATATTTATAATACAAATAAATATTTAAATATAAATAAAGTTTTATATTTCCTTTCTACTTCGAATGTTGAATTTACAGAAAATGATTTATTAAAAAATAAATTATATGAATTTAAATCTCAAGTAATGATGGATGATAATGGAAATTTTACCTATATAAAAGAATATTATATTCGAAATATTAAAGAAATTATAAATTCCATAAATGAACAAAATTTTATAGAAATATTTCCGAGATGTAATTTCACTGAATTATTACCGGAATTACCAATTCTAGAAAATGGTCATCCAAATATTGATTTCAAAATTTATATAATTCCTAGTGAAGAAATTGAAAAATTGGAATCAATGTTTAAATATGATGAAATTATATTTAACATTTTCAATAATAATAAAAGTTTAAATTTAGTTAAAGTTTTTTATGTTCTTTCTAGATTGGATGATTCTTTAATTAATATTGAATCTGATTTTTGGTATAATTTAGATGAATTTAAATCTAGTACTATGATTGATGATAATGGAAATTTCACCTTTTTACAACCACATATTAAATTTATTAAAGAAATAATTGAAACTATAAATGAACAAAATTTTATAGAAATATTTCCTGGATATAATTTCACTGAATTATTACCGGAATTACCAATTCAAGAAAATGGACATCCAAATATTGATTTTAGAAACTATTTAATCTCTGAAGATGAATATAACAATTTGGAAACGAAATATGATAATAATTTTGAATATTTTTTATTTGATATATTCAATAATAACGAATATTTAAATCTAGTTAAGGTTCTTAATACTCTTTCAAAATTAGATAATATAAATATTAATACTATTAATATTGATAATCGCAATTACAGTACTTTTTCAGAATATTTAGAATTATTTGGGGATAATAACGTTTCCATGAATGAAAATAATGAATATATTTTTAATAATAAATATTACAATACTGAAAATGATACAAATAATAATGATAAAACAATTAGTAATATTAATATTAATCAAAATGAAAGAGATGAATTTAAAACAAAAAATGGTACATTGACTGTTCATATTAATAAGTAACTATATATATATAATATTAATATTATTGTTATTTAAAATTTTATTATTATTTTAATTAATGTTAATATTATTATTTTAATATAATTATTATTACAACAATGAAAGTGTGAAAAAAATTATATATTAATTAATTTTATTTTTTTATTTTAAATTTATATTTATATTAATATATATTTATATTGATTAACTAATCACAAATTTTTATTTTAATATATTTATATTAAATATTTTATTTTAATAATTTTACTAATTTCAAAATCTGTCATTATAAATTTTTTTTTTTTTTCAAAAAAATAAAAAAAATAAAAAATAATAATTCTAGTCAAGAAATATCGTTTAATAAAATAACTTTTTCATTAGGAGGTCAAAGTTCTCGAACTTATTCAAAACCTGGTTTTAATTTAAAAATTAGAGGTGGAAAAGAATTATTTGGACGTCGTCAATTTAAACTTCGTAGTGATTCTTCAGAACCATCTTATATGAGAACAAAATTAATGTGTGATATTCATAATAAATTAGGTTTACCATCAATTTCAGCAAATTATATTAAATTATATATTAATGATGAATTTATGGGATTATATATTTTGACAGATGCTTATAAAGAATCTTGGATTGAATATGTTTATGGAGAAAAAGATACTACAAATTTATATAAATGTGAGTACTGTGATCTATTATATGATACAAAAAATGGTTTTGAAAATGAAAACAAAGAAGCTTCAGATAATCAAGAACTTTATGAATTTTTAAAAGCAATGACAAAAGCTAAATCTTCAGTTGATGTTGAATCTATTTTTGATCTTGATCAATTTTATAAAGAAATAGCCATAGAATATTTATCATCTTCATGGGATCATATTAAAGATAGACATAATTATTATGTTTATAAGAATCCTCAAAATAATAAATGGATTTATTTAATTCATGATTTTGATCTTGATTTGTGTGCATATTATTATCAACTTAGTGAATGCATAAATTATGATTTCAAAAACTTTTCACGTATTAGTATTGTAAATAAATTAGTTTCTAATAATATTGAACATTTTAAAGAAATATTAAAAGAAATTGTAATTAAAGTTTTTAATCCTGCTACATTATTCCCAAGAATTGATGAAATCAAATCATTTATTAGACCTTATGTTCAATTAGATAAAACACTCAATGATAATGGAGAATATCCTGGTAGATTGAATAAAAATGATAATAGATTTTATACTATGGAACAATGGGAAGCCTCAACTGAATTCGAAGAATCATTAGTTGGATTGAAAAAATTTATTCTTTTAAGATATAGATATGTTTGTAAAAAATTTAATATTGAATGTGATCCTATGTATCTTGATGAAAATATGAATATGAATTTAACAATAACTGAAACTGAATCGTTATATCTAACTGAAACTGAAACTTCTTCATTTTTAATTCCAACATCAACATTTGATTTCATTAATATAGAAGCTACTACTACTTCAATTGAAGATACTATTCTTCCTATTTCTACATCAATATTTGATTCTAATATTGATGAAACCATTACTTCTTCAGTATTAGACTTTTCCAATACTGAAATTACTACTTCCATTGAAGATACCATTCTTCCTACTACTATTTCAGTTCTTCCAACTACTAATTCCATTCTTCCTACTTCTAATTCGCAATTTAATGAAGCAACTGGAACATTACCACCAATATCACAAACGACAGTCACATTTAAATGTTTATCAGAATTCTTGGGATATCCATGCTGTTCATCTGAACTTACGACCGTCTATGCTGAGGATGAGTATGGTGAATGGAGTTATGATTTCACCAAGAATGAATGGTGTGGTTTAACCAAGTTTGAAGATTCTTCAAACCAAGATCATTCAGGTGAATGTTGGTCAGAAATATTAGGATATCCATGTTGTAAAGGATGTAAAATCTATGAAACTGACTCAGATGGATCTTGGGGATATGAATTTAATCAATGGTGTGGTATTATTTCATCCCGCTGTCAAAAAGAATAAATAAAAATTAAAATTTTTAAAAATATATATATATTTATATTTATATATCATATATTATTTTTCAATTTAAAATTAAATAAATAAAAATTTAAAATAAAATAGAAATAATAATACAATAAATATAAATAATCATAGATTAAAGTACTATATAAAAATAAAAGAAAAAATTAAAAGAAAAAATTTAAAAATTTAATATTTAAAATAAGAAATAATTACATTTAAAATATTCATTAGAATGAAATTAACAATCTTTTGAATATATAAAATAATAGTTAAAATAAAAAAAATAAAAAATAAAAAAAATTTTAGATAGTCATGAAATAAAAATAAAAAATTACAAAGATATACATAAAAATAGACCAATAAATAAAATGTTATAAACCAATTAAAAAATTTCTAATTATTGAGCATTATTAATTTGTATTTATATAATAAAAAAAAAAAAAAAAAAAAAAAAAAAAAGGAATGGTAAAATATATTCATATAACTATAAAGAAAATAATATATTGTTTATTAAAAAAGGAAAATTAAGTATATTTATTTATTTATTTATAGAATAATTTATTTATTTAATATTTATTTATTTATTTATTTTCAATTATAGCAAATTAAATATATAATAATTATTAATTTTAAAAATAAAAAAGTTTTTTTAAAATATTTTATTTGTGATAAATAAAATTATATTTTAGAATAAAATTATTATTGTTAGATATATTTTAGGAAATTAAATTTCAAAATAATATTATTTTTTGAGCGTACTTAAATAATATAATAATTTAAAAATATTTTATAAAATTTTATAATATTAATAGTAATTTATATTATTAATAGTAATTTATAATATAAATAATATTTAATATTTTATTTAATTATATATTATTATAATATTTTTAGTTTAAAATTAAATAACATAAAATATTTTATGTTCTTTAATTTTAAAATTATATTTTAATATTTTTAAACGAGTAATAATAAAATTATTATATTTACAAAATGTGAAATTTCACATTAGTTTAAATATAATGATATATAAAATTATTTATAATAAATAAAAATAAATAGAAATTGAAAATTTCAGCAATTTAAGAAAAAATAATATCAATAAATAAAAATTAACAAAAAGAATTATAATATAATAAAAATACATAGATCAAGAAATAAATATATATGTAATATTATTATTATTGTTATTATTAAAATAAAAATAATTTTATAATAAATACATTAAGAAGAATTTAAATATATTTAAAAAATATATAAAAAATAAATTATTATTATTATTATTTTTAATATTTAAAATTAGAAAAATTAATAAAAGAAAGAAATATATATATATATATAAATCTCCTTTGTTAAAAAAATTCATTTATTTTCTTTACTTATTTTAATTATTTTTTTTATAATTAATGACTAAATAAATTATAAAAAATGAATGAAATTATATTAAATATTATGTTAAATAAAAAAAAATTAAAAATGATATAAAATTTATGAAAGTTGCTCAGATAGATCTTGAGGATATAAATTATATAAATTGTGTAATGTTATTTTATCATATTTTCAAAAAAAAAAAAAAAAAAAAAAAAAAAAAAAAATTATTAATTTAAAAAATATATATATATAATTAATAAAAGTTTTCCCTAAAAAAGATATAGAACTGAATAATATCAGTAATATATAACTTAATTCCAATTATATTTTATATATGCTATTTAATAATAATAAATATATATTATATATTTATTTTGAAATTTTTAAATTTTTGATTTCAATTATAAAGAAATAAATTAAATAAAAGTATAATTTATATTAGTAATTTTAATATTTTTTTATAAATAAAAATATAATTATTAGATTTATACAGATAATCTTTTTTGTTTTTTTTTATATATATTTAAATATAAATATATAAAATATAATATTGACTATTAATTTCGAATTTCTCAAACAATACTTCGATATCTTCAATTTTTTTTTTATCTTTTTAATATAAATATTTAATTTAAAAAATTATTTCTTATTTTCTTTTTAATATTAATATTTGTTAGAATAAAGTTTTTTTTGTAAAGCGTCTGTAGAAATTGGCTAGGCCAAGAAACGATTGAACTTCCTTACCTGTGGTTGGAGCAGGCCAATCTAAAATAGTTGAGACTTTTTTAATATCCATCTTAAGACCTTCTGAAGATACATAATATTCTAAAAATTTAACTTCGAACTTATCAAACTCACATTTTTCAAGGTTAACATATAAATGAAATTTTCTAAGTTGTAATAATACTTTTTTAACGTGTAAATGGTGTTCAGAAAGATCATCAGAAAAAATGATAATATTATCCATATAGGCCTAGCAAAATTTACCTAAATAGTCACTTAGTGCAGTATCAATCATTCTAGGAAAACAAGCAGGAGCATTATTGAAACCGAAAGGAAATAACTCTAAATTCAAAATGTCCTAGACTACATACAAAGCCTGTTTTGTATTCATCTCCTGGCCTGATACGAATTTGGTAGTAAGCTGATTTCATATCAAGCTTTGAATAATACTTATGACCAGGAGTTTTATTAAAAATGACCGTAGTTAAAGGCATAGGATAACTGTCTCTAATGGTGATTTCGTTAAGTTTCCTAAGATCAATGCACATTCGTAACTCACCATTATCTTTTGGAGTAAATAAAATTGGATGACCTGCTTGGGATTTCGGTCGAACAATAAAATCGTATTTTAAATTATCTTTAATAGTTTTTTCTAATGCTGTTTCTTCTGGAATTGTAAGGGGATAAATTGCACTATAATATAACTTAGCATTAGGTTTAAGGTCAATAGCACAATCAAAACTAGAATGAGGAGGTAAGATTTTGGTCTCTTCTTCATTAAATACATCAGAGATTTATTATTATTATTACTATTATTTGCAGAATTATAATTGTTGATTGTTGCGAATCGAGTCATTTGATGATCTATACGATTGGTGATTTACATTAATTCACTTAATTTAACAGGAGGAGGGAACATATTAATTACTCTTTCTTGAAGCCTTGGTAGCAATCCTTCAATATAAGCAACCATATAATAAAAGACAAACTAATGAAATCAATAAAAATAACACCATCAATAATAAAAATAATAAAAATATAACAAGCAATAATCTCAACAAATCCAATAATAACAATAATACTAATAATAACAGCAATACTTATTATAGTAACAATATTGACAATAACAATATCAATCATAACTATATAAAATGATAAGGACATTAGCAATATTAGCAATAACATTAATAATGATATTAATAATAACAATAATTATTTTAATAATACTGACAATAGTGATAATAGTTATAATTTTAATAATAATAATAATAATAATAATAATAATTATAATTTTATAATAATAATAATAATAATAATAATAATAATAATAATAAATAATAATATTATTACTTCATACTATCAGTAATCTCGGAGAAAACAATCATAAAAATAATAACATAAATAATAATTATAATACTAATGAAAATAATAATAAAAATGACAATTGTAATATTAATATTAACAATGATCTTAACAATATTAATAGTTATCATAATAACAAAAATGATAATAACAATATTAACACAATTATATATAATCAAAAATAGTTTAATAGCAATATTAGGAATAAAAGAAAAATCAATAACAAAATAATAGATCATATTAAGAAATTAAAAATCAATACCACGTTAATAGAACTCACAAAATATAAAGATATATTTAAAATGAGTGATAAAAATCAATGGATAGAAGCTATAAATACAGAATTAGAAAATATGAAAAGATTAAATGTTTTTGAACCAATAGATAAAATTCCAAAGAATTCAAATCCCATTATTCAAATGCAAAAGAAACTCGGAAGGTAACATAATATAAAGAAAGGCAAGATTAGTCGCATGAGGATTCACTCAATATTTTATGATCGATTTTCATGAAACGTTTTCCCCTACTCTTAAGCATGATTCAATAAGAATACTTACATCTGTCGCAGCCCAAAACAGTTATAATATAGAACAAATAGATATTAACGCAGCATACTGAACGCGAATTTAAGTGAAGAAATATATATGAAAACTTCTGAAGGTCATCCCGATCATAAAAAATATTATTGAAAATTAAATAAAGCAATTTATGGTTTGAAGTAAAGCGGACGAGAATGGAACAAAAAATTAAATTACTACCTTCTCTATATTGGATTTAAAAAACTCATTAGTGAACCCTGCTTATATATAAAAAAGAATAAACACGAAAAAATAATATGTATAATGGAAGTATATGTGGATGATATTTTAATAGCTCGTAAAAGTAATGAAATCGACACTACAAAAATTAAAATAAAAAATAAATTTGAAATTAGAGAAATAGGTAACGTTGATTTCATGATCAGAATAAAATTCATTAAACATAAAGACGTATATTTACTAAATCAAAAAAGGTATATCAAGGAACTGTTGGAAAAATACAATATAACCGACCGACACTATACCATCAAGAAATATGAAACCTATAGATGACAATGTATTAAAAATCAAAAAATTGATCAGACATTATACAGAGGTGCATTCGGAAGCTTATTATATATAGTAGTTTGTACAAGGCCCGATATACTCTATACAATAAATAAAGCTGCCAGGAAATCAAAAGATCCCAATATGGAAGATTGGATGAATGTAAAAAAAATATTTAGATACTTAAAATTAACAATAAACTACGGCCTTAATTACACAAGAAATGATGAAATAAAGTTATATGTAGACGCAGACTATGTAGGTGATATCGAAACCAGAAAATCAACAACAGGATTTATAATTTTAATAGGGAATACACCAACAAGTTGTGTCTCCAAATTACAACATTGCGTATCTACTTCTACAGCTGAATCAGAGTATTATAGCCTTAGTGTATGTTTTAAACATTGCATATGGTATCTCAATTTATTCAAAGAACTAAATTATGACATTAAATACATCACAATTAAAATATTTCCAGGATATAATTTTACTGAATTATTACCGGAATTACCAATTCTAGAAAATGGTCATCCAAATATTGATTACAAAATTTATATAATTTCTAATGAAGAAATTGAAAAATTGGAATCTATGTTTCAAGATGACGATGAATTTATATTTAACATTTTCAATAATAATAAAAGTTTAAATTTAGTTAAAGTTTTTTATGTTCTTTCAAGATTGGATGATTCTTTAATTAATACTGAATCTGATTTTTGGTATAATTTAGATGAATTTAAATCTAGTACTATGATTGATGATAATGGAAATTTCACTTTTTTACAACCACATATTAAATTTATTAAACAAATAATTGAAACTATAAATGAACAAAATTTTATAGAAATATTTCCTGGATATAATTTCACTGAATTATTACCGGAATTACCAATTCAAGAAAATGGACATTCGAATATTGATTTTAGAAACTATTTAATCTCTGAAGATGAATATTACAATTTGGGAATGAAATATGATAATATTGAATATTTTTTATTTGATATTTTCAATAAAAATGAATATTTAAATCTAGTTAAGGTTCTTAATACTCTTTCAAAATTAGATGATATAAATATTGATAATCATGATTATAGTTTTTTTTCAGATTTTTTAATAATATTTGGGGATGATTATGTTTCCTTGAATGAAAATAATGAATATGTTTTTAATTATGATAAAAACAATAATCATGTTAATAGTACTAACAATAATGATAATACTGGTGATTATGATAATATATATTATCATGATTATAACAGTATAGATAATAATAATACTACTGATATTAATTTTAATATATATTATTATAAGAACTATGAATTCAAAACTAAAAATGGTAAATTGACTGTTCAAATTAACAAGTAATTATATATATATAATATTAATATTATAGTTTCGTAAAATTTTATTATTATTTTAATTAATGTTAATATTATTGTTTAATTTTTATTTCAATAATAATAGTAGTATGAAAAAATTATATATTAATTTTACTTTTTTTTTAAATTTATACTAATATTGAATAACTAATAAAATTTTGTATTATAATATATTTATATTAAATTTTTTATTCAAATAATTTTACTAATTTCATAATTTATTATTATAAAAATATTTCTAAAAATTAAAAAATAATAATAATAATTATAGTCAAGAATTATCATTTAATAAAATAACTTTTTCATTAGGAGGTCAAAATTCTCGTTCTTATTCAAAACCTGGATTTAATTTAAAAATTAGAGGTGGAAAAGAATTATTTGGACGTCGTCAATTTAAACTTCGTAGTGATGCTTCAGAACCATCTTATATGAGAACAAAATTAATGTGTGATATTCATAATAAATTAGGTTTACCATCAATTTCAGCAAATTATATTAAATTATATATTAATGATGAATTTATGGGATTATATATTTTAACAGATGCTTATAAAGAATCTTGGATTGAATATGTTTATGGAGAAAAAGATACTACAAATTTATATAAATGTGAGAAATGTAATTTATTATTTAATAAAAGATATGGTTTCGAAAATGAAAATAAAGAAGCTACCGACAATCAAGAATTTTATGAATTTTTACAAGCAATGACAAAAGCTAAATCTTCAGTTGATGTTGAATCTATTTTTGATCTTGATCAATTCTATAAAGAAATTGCAATAGAATATTTATCATTTTCATGGGATCATATTAAAAGTCAACATAATTATTATGTTTATAAAAATCCTATAAATAATAAATGGATTTATTTAATTCATGATTTTGATCTTGATATGTGTTCACATTTTGATCAATTTAGTGAATGCACAAAATATGATTTCAAAAATATTTTATATCTTCCTATTGTAAATAAATTAATTTATAATAATATTGAACATTTTAATGAAATTTTAAAAGAAATTGTAATTAAAGTTTTTAATCCTGCTACATTATTCCCAAGAATTGATGAAATTAAATCATTTATTAGACCTTATGTTCAATTAGATAAAACACTTAATGATAATGGAGAATATCCTGGTAGAATGAATAAAAATGATGATACCTTTTATAGTATGGAACAATGGGAAGCCTCAACTGAATTTGAAGAATCATTAAATGGATTGAAAAAATTTATTCTTTTAAGATATAGATATGTTTGTAAAGAATTTAGTATTGAATGTGATCCTATGTATCTTGATGAAAATATGAATATGAATTTAACAATAACTGAAACTGAATCGTTATATCCAACTGAAACTGAAACTTCTTCATTTTTAATTCCAACATCAACATTTGATTTCATTAATATAGAAGCTACTACTACTACTATTGAAGATACTATTCTTCTTATTTATGCATCAATATTTGATTCTAATATTGATGAAACCATTACTTCTTCAGTATTAGACTTTTCCAATACTGAAATTACTACTTCCATTGAAGATACTATTCTTTCTACTACTATTTCAATTATTCCAACTACTAATTCCATTCTTCCTACTTCTATTTCAATTCTTCCAAGTACTAATTCCATTCTTCCTACTTCTAATTCGCAATTTGATGAAGCAACTGGAACATTACCACCAATATCACAAACGACAGTCACATTTAAATGTTTATCAGAATTCTTGGGATATCCATGCTGTTCATCTGAACTTACGACCATCTATGCTAAGGATGAGTATGGTGAATGGAGTTATGATTTCACCAAAAATGAATGGTGTGGTTTAACCAAGTTTGAAGATTCTTCAAATCAAGATCATTCAGGTGAATGCTGGTCAGAAATATTAGGATATCTATGTTGTAAAGGATGTAAAATCTATGAAACTGACTCAGATGGATCTTGGGGATATGAATTTAATCAATGGTGTGGTATTATTTCATCCCGCTGTCAAAAAGAATAAATAAAAATTAAAATTTTTAAAAATATATATATTTATATTTATATAACATATATAATTTTTCAATTTAAAATTAAATAAATAAAAATTTAAAATAAAATAGAAATAATAATACATAAATATAAATAATCATAGATTAAAGTACTATATAAAAATAAAAGAAAAAAATAAAAGAAAAAAATTTAAAAATTTAATATTTAAAATAAGAAATAACTATATTTTAAATATTCATTAGAATGAAATTAACAATCATTTGAATATATAAAATAAAAATAAAAAAAATTTTTTTTTTTTTAGAGTAATCATAAAATAAAAATAAAAAATTATAAATATACAATAAAAATAAAAATAATCAATAAATAATAATACATTTGAGATATTTTTAATTATTAATCATTATTAAAAATTTATATTATTATAATAAAAAAAAAAAAAAAATGGAAAATCAAATTCATATAACTAAAAAGAAAATAATATATTATTTAATAAAAAAGGAAAATTAAGTATATTTATTTATTTATCGAATTATTTATTGAATTTATTAGTTATTTTTCCAATTATTTATTTATATTTTATTATTTAGTTATTTATCCAATTATTTATTTATTTTTTATTATTTAGTTAGTTAGTTATTTATCCAATTATTTATTTATTTTTTATTTGTTTATTTAATAAATAATTTATTTATTTATTTATTAATTTATTTTATTTTATAACAAATATTTATTAATTATTAATTTTTAATTAAACGAGTTTTTTAAAATTTTTTATTTGTAATATATAAAATTAATATTTTTAGAATAAAATTACTATTAATTATTAATTTATTACAAACTGTTAAAAATATTGTTTGTTATGTTTTAGGATATTAAAATTCGAAATAATATTATTTTAGGCCTACTTAGATAAACTATTTAGGTGAAGGTGACTTAAATTATATTAAATATTAAAATATGAATTTATAAAATTTAGTATTTAATTAGATAAATTATAAAATAAATAAATAATTTTTAGTAAATGAATATATAAAATTATATTTATAATAAATTACATTAATAAATATAACTTCTCCCAGTAAGAGTTACTGAACCAGGCGTCCTTTACCAATATATATTTGTAATTGTTAAGTAATATTATATATGAGAATTCCTTAATATAAATTTAATAAAGTGAAATAAATAAAAAAATTAAATGAAAAAATTATTATTTTTTTTATTATTTTAAAACTAAAATTTAAAATAGAAACTTCTTAGTTCTAAATCTTTATTTATTATTTTTTCATATTAGTATAAAAATATTTTAAACTAAAATATTATTCATCATTCCATTTTTCAAATTCAATATAATTTTTTTTTTTTTTTAATTTAAATATTAAATAAAATCAAATTTTTTAATTTAATTTTTTAATTATTTTAAAACTTAAAATATGAAAAAGAATTTTCTTATTTCTAAATCTTATTTATTTCGAAATCTTATTTAATATATTTTTGTAAATATAAAGTATTTTTTAAATTTAAAAAAATGATTTTATTATTCTATTGTGTATCCAATTATACTTTTTTATTTTTAAATATTTTGACATTTGACAAACAATACCGTTCTTTTTATTATTAAATTTTTTAATTTAAAATGTTTAATTATGAAAAGAATAAATATATGAATATTTTTCATATTAAATAAGCAATTATTCTTTTTTTTTATTCAATATTTATAAAGTATCAATAAATAATTAATTTTTTTTTTTAATGATTTTATAGTAAGTTTTAATATTTTATTATTTAAATTCTTTTGATTTTTAAAATAATTATTAATTTTATTTTTAATATATTTATGTCAATATTCATTTAATTTATATTTTGAAAAATAGAAAAAAAGAATAAAAAAAAAATTTTTTTTTATAAGAATAATTATAATATAACATTTTATTTTATTTGTGTTTAATTGTTATTTTATTATATAAATTTAAAAATTTATATAATAATTGTGATTTAAATATTTATTAAAGTTTTAATTTTTTATATTATTATTATTATTATTAAATATATTATAAAAAAAAAAAAAAAAACATATAAATATCCCTTTTTTTGTTCTATTTATTCCTAAAAAAAAAAAAAAAAAAAAAAAAAAAAAAAAAAAAAAAAAAAAAAACTAATATATATATATATATTTTAAAATAATAATAATATATAATTATATAATTAACATTTAATTTTATTATATAAATATAAAAAATCAAATATTTTTCAATGATTAAAACAAAATTAAGTTTTTTATTTGTACTTTTTATTTATGGTAATTTTTTTTTTTATAAAAAAAAATATTTTATGAATAATTAATTTTATCATGTAAATTTTAAATTTTATTTTATTAATATACTGATTTTATTTATTTATTAAACTTTAATTATATATATATATATATATATATATATATTTTTTTTTTTTTTTTTTTTTTTTTTGGTTTAATAATTAGTTCATTGCACTTTTGGTGATATATCCTTTATTTCAAAAGGTCAACGTGCTGAATTATTTGAAATGATGGATAATGAGGTTCCTACATTCAGAATAACATTACCAGAAAATGAATATACTAGCTTAAAGAGAATTTCAAATAATAATATTCCTTTAGAATCTATTAACGATAATATAAAACAAATAATAGATTTATTAAATCAACAAAACTTTAATTATTTATTTCAAAAGAAAGATCTTTCAGAATTATTTCCAGAATTAGCTATCAATGAAAATGGTTATTTAAATCTTAACGAAAATGATTTTATGATTTCTTATGAGGATTATATAAATATTGAGCAAATTAATTTGGAAGAATTTGAAATTTTATTCAAAATATTAAATGAAAATAAAAATTTAAATTTAATTAAAGTATTTCATGTTCTTTCACAATATAGGTCTTATTTAATGAATGATGATTTATTGGAAGTTATAGATAATTTTGAAAATCATTTAATGATAGATAAGGATGAAAATTTCACTATTATAAAAGAAGAATATATTATAGAAATTAAAACGGAGATTTCATATATAAATAATTTAAATTTTAAAGAAACTTTTCCTGAAATTAATTTTTCTGAATTATTTCCTGAATTACCAATTAAAGAAGATGGTCATCCAAATATTGATTTCAGAAATTATATACTCCCTACTGAAGAATATGAAAATTTAAAACTAACTTTTGAAGATGATTCGGAATTAATTTTTAATATTTATAATACAAATAAATATTTAAATATAAATAAAGTTTTATATTTCCTTTCTACTTCGAATGTTGAATTTACAGATAATGATTTATTAAAAAATAAATTATATGAATTTAAATCTCAAGTAATGATGGATGATAATGGAAATTTTACCTACATAAAAGAAGATTATATTCGAAATATTAAAGAAATTATAAATTCCATAAATGAACAAAATTTTAGAGAAATATTTCCAGGATATAATTTCACTGAATTATTACCGGAATTACCAATTCTAGAAAATGGTCATCCAAATATTGATTACAAAATTTATATAATTTCTAATGAAGAAATTGAAAAATTGGAATCAATGTTTAAATATGAAGATGAAATTATATTTAACATTTTCAATAATAATAAAAGTTTAAATTTAGTTAAAGTTTTTTATGTTCTTTCTAGATTGGATGATTCTTTAATTAATATTGAATCTGATTTTTGGTATAATTTAGATGAATTTAAATCTAGTACTATGATTGATGATAATGGAAATTTCACCTTTTTACAACCACATATTAAATTTATTAAACAAATAATTGAAACTATAAATGAACAAAATTTTATAGAAATATTTCCTGGATATAATTTCACTGAATTATTACCGGAATTACCAATTCAAGAAAACGGTCATCCAAATATTGATTTTAGAAATTATTTAATTTCTGAAGATGAATATTACAATATTGGAATGAAATATGATAATTTTGAATATTTTTTATTTGATATTTTCAATAAAAATGAATATTTAAATCTAGTTAAGGTTCTTAATACTCTTTCAAAATTAGATGATATAAATATTGATACTATTAATATTGATAATCGCAATTACAGTACTTTTTCAGAATATTTAGAATTATTTGGGGATAATAACGTCTCCATGAATGAAAATAATGAATATATTTTTAATAATAAATATTACAATACTGAAAATGATACAAATAATAATGATAAAACAATTAGTAATATTAATATTAATCAAAATGAAAGAGATGAATTTAAAACAAAAAATGGTACATTGACTGTTCATATTAATAAGTAACTATATATATATAATATTAATATTATTGTTATTTAAAATTTTATTATTATTTTAATTAATGTTAATATAATTATTTTAATATAATTATTATTACAACAATGAAAGTGTGAAAAAAAATATATATTAATTAATTTTATTTTTTTATTTTAAATTAATATTTATATTAATATATATTTATATTGATTAACTAATCACAAATTTTTATTTTAATATATTTATATTAAATATTTTATTTTAATAATTTTACTAATTTCAAAATCTGTCATTATAAAATTTTTTTTTCAAAAAATAAAAAAATAAAAAATAATAATTCTAGTCAAGAAATATCGTTTAATAAAATAACTTTTTCGTTAGGAGGTCATAATTCTCGTAATTATTCAAAACCTGGTTTTAATTTAAAAATTAGAGGTGGAAAAGAATTATTTGGACGTCGTCAATTTAAACTTCGTAGTGATTCTTCAGAACCATCTTATATGAGAACAAAATTAATGTGTGATATTCATAATAAATTAGGTTTACCATCAATTTCAGCAAATTATATTAAATTATATATTAATGATGAATTTATGGGATTATTTATTTTAACAGATGCTTATAAAGAATCTTGGATTGAATATGTTTATGGAGAAAAAGATACTACAAATTTATATAAATGTGAGAAATGTAATTTATTATTTAATAAAAGATATGGTTTCGAAAATGAAAATAAAGAAGCTACCGACAATCAAGAATTTTATGAATTTTTACAAGCAATGACAAAAGCTAAATCTTCAGTTGATGTTGAATCTATTTTTGATCTTGATCAATTCTATAAAGAAATAGCCATAGAATATTTATCATCTTCATGGGATCATATTAATAATCAACATAATTATTATGTTTATAAAAATCCTAAAAATAATAAATGGATTTATTTAATTCATGATTTTGATCTTGATATGTGTTCAGAATTATTTGAAGGATTAAATGAATGCATAAAATATGATTTCAAAAACTTTTTATATGTTCCTATTGTAAAAAAATTAATTTATAATAATATTGAACATTTTAAAGAAATTTTAAAAGAAATTGTAATTAAAGTTTTTAATCCTGCTACATTATTCCCAAGAATTGATGAAATTAAATCATTTATTAGACCTTATGTTCAATTAGATAAAACACTCAATGATAATGGAGAATATCCTGGTAGAATGAATAAAAATGATGATACCTTTTATACTATGGAACAATGGGAAGCCTCAACTGAATTTGAAGAATCATTAATTGGATTGAAACAATTTATTCTTTTAAGATATAGATATGTTTGTAAAGAATTTAGTATTGAATGTGATCCTATGTATCTTGATGAAAATATGAATATGAATTTAACAATAACTGAAACTGAATCGTTATATCCAACTGAAACTGAAACTTCTTCATTTTTAATTCCAACATCAACATTTGATTTCATTAATATAGAAGCTACTACTACTTCAATTGAAGATACTATTCTTCCTATTTCTACATCAATATTTGATTCTAATATTGATGAAACCATTACTTCTTCAGTATTAGACTTTTCCAATACTGAAATTACTACTTCCATTGAAGATACCATTCTTCCTACTACTATTTCAGTTCTTCCAACTACTAATTCCATTCTTCCTACTTCTAATTCGCAATTTAATGAAGCAACTGGAACATTACCACCAATATCACAAACGACAGTCACATTTAAATGTTTATCAGAATTCTTGGGATATCCATGTTGTTCATCTGAACTTACGACCGTCTATGCTGAGGATGAGTATGGTGAATGGAGTTATGATTTCACCAAAAATGAATGGTGTGGTTTAACCAAGTTTGAAGATTCTTCAAATCAAGATCATTCAGGTGAATGTTGGTCAGAAATATTAGGATATCCATGTTGTAAAGGATGTAAAATCTATGAAACTGACTCAGATGGATCTTGGGGATATGAATTTAATCAATGGTGTGGTATTATTTCATCCCGCTGTCAAAAAGAATAAATAAAAATTAAAATTTTTAAAAATATATATATTTATATTTATATAACATATATAATTTTTCAATTTAAAATCATATAAATAAAAATTTAAAATAAAATAGAAGCTATAATACATAAATATAAATAATCATAGATTAAAGTACTATATAAAAATAAAAGAAAAAATTAAAAGAAAAAAAAAATTTAAAAATTTAATATTTAAAATAAGAAATAACTACATTTAAAATATTCATTAGAATGAAATTAACAATCTTTTGAATATATAAAATAATAATAAAAAAATTTTTTTTTTTTTTTTAGAATAATTATAAAAATAAAAATAAAAAATTATAATTATAAAATATAAATAAAAATAGACCAATAAAAAATAAGTAATAATCCAATTAAAATATTTTTAATTATTAAGAATTATTAAAAATTTATATAGTTTTAATATAAAAAAAATAAAAAAAAAAAAAAAAAGGAATGGAAAAATGTATTTATTTAAATATAAAGAAAATAATATTAAAAAACGAAAATTAAGTATATTTATTTATTTATTTATTTATCAAATTATAAATTTATTTATTTAATATTTATTTATTTATTTATTTTCAATTATAGCAAATTAAATATATAATAATTATTAATTTTAAAAATAAAAATGTTTTTTTTAAAATATTTTATTTGTAATAAATAAAATTATATTTTAGAATAAAATTATTATTGTTTGATATGTTTTAGGAAATTAAATTTCAAAATAATATTATTTTTTTAGCATACTTAAATAATAATTTAAAAATATTTTATAAAATTTTATAATATTAATAGTAATTTATATTATTAATAGTAATTTATAATATAAATAATATTTAATATTTTATTTAATTACATAGTATAATATTTTTAGTTTAAAATTAAATAACATAAAAAATTTTATTATTATTTTAAAAATATTTTATGTTCTTTAATTTTAATGTTATATTTTAATATTTTTAAACGATTTAATAATTTAATTATGTTAATGGTACTCACTTCTAATTTTATTAAATATGATATATATATTTAGGATTTATAAAAGGAAAGTTCAAAATATACTAATAATAAATATATAAATCTTCATTGTTTTCCACTTTATTAAAATATTATTTATTTTTTGTTCTCTAATACACTTTTATAGTGAAAAGTTCAATATTTATTACTTATATGAGGAAAAACTTTATCTGCATCACTAGACATCACTATTACAAAATCACAATGAAAAGTTTTTGTGCAATTTCAATATTATAATATTTTCTTGATATTTTTTTAATTTCTTCTAATAATATTTCAAAATTTGTTCGCTCTTTGCTTTTTAATAGAGGAAAAGAAATAGAACAAATATAATTTAATTTTTTAATATAAGTTCTTGTAATTAAAATTTGATAATTAAAAAATTTTTTTTTCTTTTAAAATAATGAGATTTTTACATTTATTTGATGTTTTATATTCAATACATCTATATACTTTTGAATTATCCTTCTTTGTTTTTGAAAAATTATATTTATCCATATTATTTATAATAATATGTTCTTTTCTTCTATTTGTTTCACTTTTTTCAATTTTTTTTCTTTTTTCCATTTTTTAATGATTAAAAATAAAATATATTTACTTTTTTTTTTTTTTTTTTTTTTTAAATTTATCATTATTTTATTTAATTTTCATTTATCTAATTTTTTTATTTTTATATATTTAATTTGGGAGAGTTGCATTTCCCCAAATTGCATTTCGCCAGGTTGCATTTCGACAAATGGAGTATTGATATATATAAATGAATAAATAAATAAATATTAATTCAAAATAACTTTTTTTTAAAATTGTTTTTATTCGATATTAATAATATTTAATTTTATTTATTTATTTATTTATTTATTTAATAATTTTCAAATTTGGCGAAATGCAACCTGGCGAATAGCAATTTGGCGAAATGTCACATTTTTTTAATACACCACATGTTTTCAAAAAAATTGGCGAAATGCAACCTGGCGAAATGCCTCACATTCAATTATTTATATTAAATAGTATTAGAAAATTAGTATTTTTAGTTTATAAATTTAATTAACACTCTAATTAATATTTTTATTTTATTACAACTTTTATCGTAATTTTAAATATTAAATAGTATATTATAAAAAAATAGGATGTATTACATCAATATATAGTTTATATAGTTTATGAATATAGTTTTAAAAATTTTTAGTTTTATAAGCCTCTTTTATATAGTTAGTATGAAAATATGTATTTAATGTATTAAAATATGTATGATTCATTAAATGAATTTTGTATGCATAAATAGCATTAAATTATGTATTTTTAAAAAATAAGTCTTTTGTTTCAAATAAATACAGTTTATAAAAAAAACAAATTGTGAGATTTTTATCAGATTAAGAGTCTCATTTGACTCGATAAATTTGTGTAGAAATTTAGAATGCTTAGTTAATTAGGAAACTTAGTAATTTAGTAATTAATATAATTAGGATATTCAAGATTAATGACACTTGAATATATATATACGTAAATAAAAAACATATTAGAATTAGGAAATTAGTATTTAAATGCTTATTATATAATTTAGAAATTAGTAATTAGATACAGTAATTAGTAATTTGTAATTAATAAACAAATTCATTAAATAATATTTGAAACATGTAAATACATTTATTAGATGACCAGTTTAACTAGAATAGCTCTTAATAGGATGGAATATGTCCTATCTGAAGACAACTACGATGAATGGTATGAAGACTTTATCCTCGAACTCCAAGGCGCTGGATTAAGTGAGTACGTTGAAAAGAAAATAGAATATATAATAAAAGAAGTAAAGGAGTAATATACAACCAAAGATAAAAAGGGAAATGATATCTTTTCTGAAGAATGTGAAAACAAAATTAAGGAACATAAAATGAACAACTTCAAAGTTTTGAGCTTTTTAAGAAAATCTGTTGATAAAAAAATAAAATCCTTTATTAGAAATAAAGAAGAAAAGAAAAATTCAGCATACTTAATATTGAAGGTACTCAAGAAGAAATATCACGAAGAAGAATTCAATGAAATGCCAAAACTCTACAGAAGATTAGAAAATATGAGGACCGAAAGTGATATAGAAACTTTAGAATATATCAAAGAATTTTTAGAGATCATATCAAAGCCTGGAAAACTAATCAATAAACTTAGAAATAGGGAAAAATTAAACTACTTGTTTAAAGGGCTACCAGAGAAACAATTAAACTTCTTGGAAATAGGATACAGTATCTCAGAAGACGTCGATGAAATATTAGAAGATATGAAAAAGTAAATTAAAAATCGTAGAATCTTTATCCCAGGAAAAAAAAAAAAAGAAGAAGAAATATCACAAATATCTAAAGAAAAAAATAAGAATAAAAATAAAGGCAAAAACAATAATTTCGAAAGTTATGATCAAGACGATATTTGAGAAAGGTACAATAATAAAAGAAGAATAAATAAGAAAATCGTTGTTATTTATGTAATAGTGAAAACCATTTAGTTTACAACTGCCCCCCTTTAATCCAAAAAATCCTCATAACAACATTAAACACATAGCAGAACAATTCAAAAAATTAAATATTTCAGTTGATGAAATAAATGACATTGAATTATGTTACGATAGTGATTCGGATAGTGATAGTAATATAGTTAAAATAAAAGAAATAAATTTAATTGAACCTGAAATTAGTATCAAAGAAATAAATTTATGTGAAATAAACACTACTTCAGAAGAAGAAGATAATAATGATAATCAATATTTAGAATTTAAAACTATAGATGATACAAGAAATTCAATTATGATACAAATTATTGTAATAACAGTGGTGAGAATATCAAATTTAAAAACAATGACACACAGAATAAAACAGGAAACACAAACATTTTTCAAAAAGAAAACAATATTAATTATGATTTAAACAATTATTTTATTAATGGTATTTATAATAGCAAAGACTTAAATTAGAAAAGAATAATACTAAAATTTCAGGTGCAGTGGATAATATGTGTGCTACTACAATAATAACGAACAATATGAATCATAAATATAAAAGTAAACATCATGAACCACAAGAAGATGATATTGCTATGGTTGATGTAATAGTAGATGGAGTTCGTGGAAAGGCTTTAATAGATTCATGTAGTAACTTAAGTATTATCACAAAGCAATTTTTAGACAAACTACCTTATCAGTATGAGCCTATAGGAGTTAGTGCAGGACGAATACGTTTAGCAACGATGAATGATGATTACTCAGAAGATTTGTTAATCAAAGTTCCCATAAAAATTAATGAACTAGAACTACTTGTTACGTGTAGAATTATAGATAAGGAGGATCCATTCTATGATATATTAATCAATCTCAAAACTCAAATTGATAACCAGCTATTTATACATCCAATTAGATATAGTCTTTGTCGATTTAATGATCAAGGTTTAATTGATGAAATTACACCAATAAATAATGAATATGATGACGAAAAAAAATTATTGTGTGTAATCAAGGCATTGAATCATCAAGAAGCTAAGCAATAATTGAAAACGATCGAAGGATTACCTCCCATAAAATATATATATGATGCAGTTTTTCAAAGTACAATTAATTCAAATTATAGAGAAGCTATTACTAATTTACTTGAAGAACATATTGATATAATCGCAACTTCTTCTGAAGAATTAACTCCTTCAGATTTATTACCACACAAAATTATTATTAAGGAAGAAGTTAAACATATTAAAAAAAATTTTTATTGACTTAGTAAATTAAAAACAGATATCTTAAAAGAGGAATTAACTAAACTCATATATAAACGATTAATTGAACCTTCATGTTCAGAATGGTCATCATCAGTAGTACATGTGCCTAAAAAGAATGGTAAATGGCGTCTGTGTGTTGACTATAGGAAAGTTAATGAAGCAACTAAGAAAGATTCTTACTCTTTACCAAACATTGAGGAAATTTTTGATAGCTTAGATGGAGCAAAAATCTTCTCAACATTAGATCTTTATTCCGGCTATCATCAAATATTAATGGATGATGATAGTGTTGAAATCACTACCTTTACAACTAAGTTCAAAAACTACCAATTTAAGGTAATGTCCTTCGGTTTAACAGGTGCTCCAGCTACGTTCCAAAGAGAAATGAACCGTATACTATTCCCATTAATAGGTAAATGCGTCTATAACTTTATCAATGATATTTTAATCTACTCAAGAACTGAAGAAGAACATCTAGAACATCTTAAACAAGTCTTAGAAATATTAAAGGAACATAAATTAAAAATCAATATCGAAAAATGTTCTTTTATGCAAACTGAAGTAGTAGTACTAGGACATAAAGTATCCTCAGAAGGTTTAAGTCCATTGGAAAACAAAGTTAAAGCTATTAAAGAATGGAAGGTTCCCTCTAACATTCATGAACTTCGATCATTTTTAGGAGCCATTGGATATTATAGAAATTTCATTAAGGACTTTGCAAAAGTTACTGCATCCCTCTGTACTTTATTAAGAAAAGGTTTTAAGTTTGAATGGAAAAAGGAACAAGAAGAAAGTTTTAAAATTCATAAGGAAATCAATACCCCAATATTAAGATTTCCTAGATTCGATAGAGAATTTATTATAAGAACATATGCTTCCTATGATGGTATAGGTGGTGTGCTTCTACAAAAGGATGATGAAACTGGAAAGAAACATCCGGTTCATTATATTAGTAGAAGTTTATCTAAATCGGAAAAGAATTATGGAATTACAGATCTAGAAGGTGCTGCTTTAATTTACTGTATTAATAAATTAAAATCTTTTATTATGGGAAATCCTATGCAAACCATAGTATATACAGACCATAGACCCTTAATCGGATTACTTTAAAATAAGGAACCACAAAACTTTCGTCATACTAGATAGTGTTTGACTGTCAGTATGTTAGGAATTGATTTAAGATATGAAGCTGGGAAGAATAATGTTGTTGCACGCCCGTTATCAAGAATGAAAAATGAAAAAGATAAAGTTGTCATAGCAACACAAATTATCAAAGAACAAGATGAAAATCTACTTTCAAGAACCATTAAGGAATTTATTAAAGAAAAATTTACGACAATTGATGGAGTGGACTACTTTGTTGATGGCAATAATTATAGAAAATTAGTTACAGATACAAAAAAAAAACTTTAATTAATTTTTCAAGCACACAGTATAGAACACGAAGGCTATTATAAGACATACCAACGTTTGAAAAAGAGCTACTATTGGAACAATATGGTTAATGATATTAAGCGAATTATAAATAAATGTGAAAATGTCAATTAAATAAATCTCAACCATACCCTGAACCAACGGAAGATAAACTAACTGAAGTGGAAGGACCATTTACTCACTTAGGATTGGATATTATAGGTCCTCTAAGTAACTCAGAAATAATAATCAATATATAATCGTTGTGGTTGATTATTTTACTAAATGGTTTGAGGCAGAGGCCACCGAAAATATTACTTCTCAGGATGTGATAAAATTTTTAATTAATGTATTTGCTCGACACGGTAGAGAAGAAAAGACCAGTATGTATCAAACTAAAAGAATAAAACCAGGCGATTCAGTACTAGTAAGAAACTTTAATAGAACTAAATTTGAGCCTTATTTTGTTGGACCTATGAAAGTGGTGAAAAAACAATTCAATACAGTCACTTTAGCCGACCCTGCTACTAATATACAAATGAATCGTAATGTTCATTTGAAAAATATTGTAAAGTTTAACTCAGCTTCTACCTAGCTTGAGTATTAGCGGGGCATCTTAATACAGAACGAACAAATAATACTAATTATGCTAGAATAATATAAATTATTCTAACCTTATAGATTATTTTATTCTATATAATTGGAACTTTCCAATATTTTTTTTTAAATCTTACTAACTAGAAATCTTAAGTAATAAATCACCAATCAACTTATAATTCCTTATTGAATCATCGATCCGATTCCTTTATATTGTATTAAAAATCTTTAGCTAAAAATATTGTCTTTGCCCACCAAATATATTAATATCATATTTATTATTTAATATTTCATATTAAAATAATCAAATCTATTTAATTAGTTATTAAAATTTTCGTTATCAATTTAAATTTATTTTTAATTACTAAATTTAACTAAACCACAATAAAATATTCTGTATAATCTCTTTATTTTTATTTTATATATATTAATACTAAACTATTATTAAATAATTAATAATTCAATAATATATAACTACTATTTATAACAATAATATTATTAACTAAAATAATAATTCAATTTCAATTTAAATGTATCATTTATTAAAATAATTAGTAATTAGTTTATTAAGAAATAGTTAGGCTTTACAAATTTTAATTTGATAAAAAAAAATAAATACATCTAATTTTTAGTGAAATAAAATATTACGAATAACTTACTTTTATTAAATAAAATAACTATATTATTATTACTTTTCTTTTATAATTTTAAATAAATAAATATTGATTTAAAAACAAAAATTATTTTTATTGTAATTTTTATTTTATCTTTGTGTTAATTATTATTATATTTCCTAAATTAATATGAACCATACCAATTTAATGATCCGGAACTAGCTTATTTACTTTAAACAAGCATATATAAAAATGATAAAAAGAAAAAAAATATAAAATGTTTATAATAATGAAATTATTTAAAATTAAAATAGTTATAATAAAAAAAAATTTATTTATAAAAAAATTATTTAAATAAAATTATTTATAATAAAAAAATTTATCTATAAATTGTTTTTAATAAAATAAATACAGAAATATTTAATTCTGTCTAAAATTAAATCATTTGACAATACCAACTATTATTTTTATTGTTTTCTCTAAAATAGATTATTATTTTCTCTATCCTTTTTACAATAATAAACTTTATGAGAATATGATATTAATAATTTACAAGAATACTAAATTATATATTAATTGATAAATTAAAATAATATTAAATTAGATAGTTAAAATTTTAAATATAAATAAATCATTAATAATTATACAACTATATTTTAAAATAGATACTTTAGAATAGGTTAATTTTAAAATATATTAATATTAAAATAACATTCATAATAGAATAATATAAATAAATGTATATGTTAATGTTCAATTCAAAATTCATGTAAAAAAACTATAAAAGGAAGAAATTTTCTTTCTTTTGAAAAGGGACAATAAAAATAAAAAAAAAATTTATAAAATACTTTTATTTAAACTAGGTTAATAATATTTAGTCAATTAGTTGGCCTAGACTATTTCCTAAATATTTTAATAAAGTTAATTTAATAATATTTATATATTATTATTTATTAATATTGAAATTCAAATAACTGAATTATTGAAATTGAAATTGAAATTGAATTAAATTGAATTTCAGTTATTATATTAACATTTTAAAAGTAATAAAATAACAATTAGTGATTCTGTTATAGATAACGACTTAAGCTCAAACTCCAAAGTCAGAATATTAAACAGAAACCTACCTGAAAATTTAAGATGGGTTAATGTATTCCAGTATAAAGATGACTGGAATGCATGCTGCACATATGTTAAAAATGTAATTCCAGAAATATTATTTTCTAATATGAAGGAAACTAACATAATCAACGAAAATCATAAAAACAACATATTATTTAATGCAGAAATTAATAATAAAAACATTAATAATAAAAAGTCGACAAAATATAAACGAAAAAATGAAAAATATAATTTTCGCGGAAAGGAAGGACACTATTTTTACGAGTGTCGACTAAAAAGAAAAATACATAAATACAGAAATAAAAGGTCAACAAATAAAAAGTAGAAAGAGAATCGTAACAATTTTAAAAGGGATAATAGACAAAACAAAAAATCTTTAAACAACAAAAAATATGCAAATTTTATCGAAAGATCTGATAATTACAATAAAAGGTACGCAGATGCCATTATACAGGATTACAATTCAGACAGAAACTTCGAACTAAATTACATGGGTAAATATCACAGCGATCAGATATATTATAATATTAGTTGTTGGATATTAGACTCAGGAGCATCAATTAACATAATCAACAATATTCATCTATTGAGAAATATAAAAAATTGCAATGAAACTGTTCACTTAGCAAACGGCGATTATCTCAATGCAAAAAGCATCAGTTCATTTAAAGAATACATAAATAACAAAGAATTTATAATCGACGAAGTCCATTATTCATCAAATATCAATAAAAATTTGATTTCAATAAGCAGCTTAATTAAACAAAACTACAAAATTGTTTTTAAAAATATTCATAGTAAAGCATAAGCAATAATTTATGACAAGTATGGAAATAGAATCCATTCAGCTGTTACGAATAATTCTAATATATTTAAGCTATGGTTTTCCAATAATGAAATTAAATTTATTACGCAAGATAAAAAAACTCGAAATCAACTTCTCAAATTTAAAAACAACTAATGATTATTTCCTCTGACATAACAGATTTTGCCATTTCAATATTAATACTATCAAAAATACACTATCAAAAATTGATACTAATCAAAAACATTCAATTTGCGCCAGTTCTAAACTAAAAAATAAACCATACTACTTATCACAAAACAAAATTAATCACTTTTTTGAAATTTTATACGTAGACCTAGTCGGTCCAAATCTTTCATCCATTTGTAAAAGTGATACATTTAATTCCATCCACAATTGACTCAATAAAATAATTAATCAATTCAACATTAGAGTTAAATTCATACGTTCAGATAATGGAACAGAATTTTCAAATAATAAATTTAAATTATTTTGTGAAACTTATGGAATTCAACAGCAATTTACTGTGCCATATAATCCTCAATCAAAAGGAAAGGCGGAAAGATTCAATGGTATTTTAATTTACTCTGCAAAAGCAATGCTAAATGAGGCTAAACTAAGTCACCAATTCTGGGAAGATTCAATTTCTACCTCCAATTATGTCCATAATATTCTTTCCCACAAAGGGATAAAAATTAAAATTCCTTTCGAGGCCATATACAAATCAAAAGTTAACTATGAAAATTTACTTGAATTTGGCTGTAAAGTCTTCTTTTACATTTCTAAAATGTTTAGAAAGATATTCGACGACAACACATTACCAGGTTTCTTTCTTGGATATTCTGAAAACCCTTATGCTTATAAAATTTTAGATATTACAAATAATACAGTAATTATTTCCAGAAAAGTTGAATTTTTTGAGTTATGCCCAGGTAACAATTATTTAGAATCATGCCCCACCGATTTCACCAACTTTATTCCAAATAATGAAATCAGGAGGAATAGCACCTATTTCCATAATAATACTTATTATTCGAACATCAACTCAAATTCTAATAAATTCAACCAATACTTAAACACCGATTATTCCATTATAAACAAATATAATGAAATTTTTAAACCACAACTCTATCCAAATAACACAAAAGGCATTAACTAAAACCAAACAAAAACAAAAAATAAGAGACCATATAATAAAAGACAATCTAATGAAATCAATAAAAATAACACCATTAATAATAATAATAATAAAAATATAACAAACAACAATCTTAACAAATCCAATAATAACAATAATACTAATAATAACAGTAATAGTTATTATAGTAACAATATTGACAATAACAATATCAATCATAACTATATAAAATGATAAGGACATTAGCAATATTAGCAATAATATTAATAATGATATTAATAATATTAATAATGATATTAATAATAACAATAATGATTTTAATAATACTGACAATAGTGATAATAATTATAATTTTAATAATAATGATAGTAATAGTTCAAATAATAATATTATTACTTCATATACTATCAGTAATTTCGGTGAAAACAATCATAAAAATAATAACATAAATAATAATTACAATACTAATGAAAATAATAATAAAAATGACAATTGTAATATTAATATTAACAATGATCTTAACAATATTAATAATAGTTATTATAATAACAAAAATGAAAATAACAATATTAACACAATTATATATAATCAAAAACAGTTAAATAGCAACATTAGGAATAAAAGAAAAAACAATAACAAAATAATAGATCATATTAAGAAATTAAAAATCAATACCACGTTAATAGAACTCACAAAATATAAAGATATATTTAAAATGAGTGATAAAAATCAATGGATAGAAGCTATAAATACAGAATTAGAAAATATGAAAATATTAAATGTTTTTGAACCAATAGATAAAATTCCAAAGAATTCAAATCCCATTATTCAAATGCAAAAGAAACTTGGAAGGTAACATAATAAAAAGAAAGGCAAGATTAGTCGCATGAGGATTCACTCAATATTTTATGATCGATTTTCATGAAACGTTTTCCCCTACTCTTAAGCATGATTCAATAAGAATACTTATATCTGTCGCAGCACAAAACAGTTATAATATAGAACAAATAGATATTAACGCAGCATATTGAACGCGAATTTAAGTGAAGAAATATATATGAAAACTTCTGAAGGTCATCCCGATCATAAAAAATATTATTGGAAATTAAATAAAGCAACTTATGGTTTGAAGCAAAGCGGATGAGAATGGAACAAAAAATTAAATTACTACCTTCTCTGTATTGGATTTAAAAGACTCATTAGTGAACCCTGCTTATATATAAAAAAGAATAAACACGAAAAAATAATATGTATAATGGAAGTATATGTGGATGATATTTTAATAGCTCGTAAAAGTAATGAAATCGACACTACAAAAATTAAAATAAAAAATAAATTTGAAATTAGAGAAATAGGTAACGTTGATTTCATGATCAGAATAAAATTCATTAAACATAAAGACGTATATTTACTAAATCAAAAAAGGTATATCAAGGAACTGTTGGAAAAATACAATATGACTGACCGACACTATACCATCAAGAAATATGAAACCTATGGATTACAATGTATTAAAAATCAAAAAATTGATCAGACATTATACAGAGGTGCATTCAAAAGCTTATTAAATATAATAGTTTGTACAAGGCCCGATATACTCTATGCAGTAAATAAAGCTGCCAGGAAATCAAAAGATCCCAATATGGAAGATTGGATGAATGTAAAAAAAATATTTAGATACTTAAAATTAACAATAAATTACGGTCATAATTACACAAGAAATGATGAAATAAAGTTATATGTAGACGCAGACTATGTAGGTGATATCGAAACCAGAAAATCAACAACAGGATTTATAATTTTAATAAGGAATACACCAACAAGTTGTGTCTCCAAATTACAACATTGCGTATCTACTTCTACAGCTGAATCAGAGTATTATAGCCTTAGTGTATGTTTTAAACATTGCATATGGTATCTCAATTTATTCAAAGAACTAAATTATGACATTAAATACATCACAATTAACATAGACAATAAAGCAACAATTTACAATAGTAAAAACCAGTTTACTAATCCAAAAACAAAACACATAGATATCAGATATCATTATATTAGAGAACTCATAAAAGAAAATAAAATAAATTTTTTTTTTTAAATATATAAAATCGGACGTATTTACGAAATATTTAAATAATACACTTATGGTTAAATTTAGAAACTCATTACTATTCAAAATCGAAGATTTAAAATTCTAAAATATACAAATTCAACCTTATAAAATGGTGAATTTGAGGAAGAATGTTAGAATTAATATTGATAAATATCAATTATTGTTTTTATCCATTACATGATTAATCTAAATTTTATTATTATTAATATTGTATAAAAGAAATAAATTATTTTTTAAAATAAAATATATCCTCTTGTATAAAAATAAATAGTAATAATTAAATAAATAAGGAAAAATAATAATTTCAATCTATTTAATATCATCATCATTTCTGTGTCTAAAAATATACAATCAATTAATATAAATAGAAGTATAAATAAACTTGTTTATAAAAAAATAAATTTATGTATATTGTGGCTTATATTATTAAGTGAAATTCATCATATGAATCAATGTAAAATTATTATAGATAGAAATATAAATTTGTAATTGTTAAACAACATAAATGAGATTAATAAAAATACTAAATGAAAAAAATTTTTTTTTTTTTTTTTTTTTTTTTGTTTTAGAACTAAAATTTAAAATAGAAACATCTTAGTTCTAAACCTTATTTATTATTTTTTCATATTAATATAAATATATTTTAAATTAAAAAATTATTCATCAATCCATTGTTCAAACTGATATAGAATACAAATAAAAACTTTAATTAATATAAAAATTAATTTATTATAAACACATAAATATATTAAAAATTATGTTAATTGTAAATTGGTAAATTATTATAATTGTGGCTAGTGAAAATATCATTAGAATTTAGGAAATTAATGATAACATAAAAATATGAAATTCATTGTGTATTATTAATAATTTATTATATTAAATAACTTTTATTTTATTTCTAATATTTATTATATTTTATAACATTTAATTATGTATATATATTTTATTAAACTTTATATTTTATTATATGAAAACTTTATTATAAATTAGTATAAATGTAAATTATTTTATATTATGTAATTGTTAAGTTGTTAATTAACTAATTATTATTACTAAATAAATAAAAATAAATATTAAAAAGAATATAATCGCTTCTCCCAAAAAGTGGAAATTAGAATCGAGTTATATCAATTGGTGGAGATATCGGTTCTTTTTGAGGAGGAAGGATATATTAAAATAAAGAATATTATTTTTTTTTGATTTTATTGTAATAGTTGGTTATTTATAAAAAAAAAAAAAAAAAAAAAAAAAAAAAAAAAAAAAAAAAAAAAAAAAAAAAAAAAAATTTTTTTTTGAAGAAATTGAAGTTTAAGAATATTAATTATAAGTTAAAATGGAAGAATTTATAAAAATGAACATGCTATCTAGCATGCTTCAAAACATTATCCACATCAACGACGAAAACCATGACGTCGAGACGTGGTATATTCAAATGAAAGCCTTCAAAGATATGCATAAAATATCTGAAGGCGAAGAGCTTTATAGATACTGTGCTATGACTGTGCAAGGTAAAGGTCTCAGGAGTATCACAGACAATATTATCAGAGTCAGTGACACAGAAATTTCTTATCCATGTTTAGAACAAATGAAAGAACATATTCTGAAAGCATACAATATGGACGTATCGCCGGAAGATATCATTGACCAGCTTAAAGACATGAAAATTTCAGTCGATGATAATCTCAAGGAATTTAATTTAAAATATTTAGATCTTTATAACAAATTATCCATTTCAGAAAAATTAGCTATTACTTATAAAGACTACTTGAACTCTATTGAATACAAACATCAAGCGTATAAAGGTGTCTGGTTAGCTGGAAAAATGGAAATTCCAAAAGCCATGGAAATTGCCGAAAGACATGAAGATTTTGTTATTAAAAATAAACAAAAAATGGAAGTAAAAAGAAAATCTAACCCTAACCCTAATAATCAGAAAAATTTTAATAGTCAATATAAAACAAAAAATTTTTCTACGAATCCATTGGAGACTAAACCAAAAATTAAAGTTAATGCTTGTTATTGTTGTGGAGATTCTGGACATTTTAAAGCTGAATGTCCTGAATTCATTAGACAAGAATATTTAAGATATAAAGAGTTAGTAGAAAAATTAGATCAAAATAAAAAGGATTCTTTAAACTTTTAAATGAGAGTTCGCGACCTCTCGTTAATCAAAACGCTCGAACATTTGTTGTAGACGCTACCAAAAGAAAAAGACTTCCCTTAGAAGATCAAGAAGAAATTTCAAACAAAAAATTAAATAGTAGACCATCTTCTCCTAACTTATTAAAGGAAATAGATAATAATAATTTGAATTCTGTAAAAGACCATAAAGAAATTAATAAAAATAATAATCAAAATTATATTAAAAGTTCCGATAGTGTCTATAAAAATTCAGTGTTTATAAATAATAATAATAAAAACGCGCCTTCAATAAACATTTCAAATGCTAAAAATAATAATGATAATATTATGGAAATAAACAAAATAAATTCTAACTCCGAAATTATATCAAATGAAATGTCAGGTGACCATCAAAAGATTTCTGATTCAAATTTAAATACAAATATAAAGAAGGTTACACAAAGCAAAAAGGTAACGTTTGTTGATGTTCCCCATGGTAATACTAGAGTGGAAAAACATATTAATATGGTTCAAAAATTAAATATTAAACCATATAACTTAATTGAGGACATTGCGAATACCAAATGTAACATTAATATGGGACAACTTTTAGATTTGGTTCCTAAAGCACGTAGTGACCTAACCAAAAGCCTTCGAGCAGATAAAGTTAAGTTAGTGAGTTCCATAGATTTTTCGGAGGAGGCCAATAAAACACCTAATAAGGATGGAATTATTAAAGATGAGGATATTGGACTAGTCAGTTGCAAGGTTGATAATACTTCAGGTAGACTTCTTATTGATTCTGGTAGTAATTTAAATCTAGTATCTACCTCTTATTTAAATAGTCTTCCAGGTCAATACGAACAAGTGGGTTACTGTCGTGGACGTATTTATGAAGCCTTAGGAGATAATACTGTGGCAGATACAATAGTTGTTCGTTTAACTTTACATATTAATAATTTTTCTCTTACCGCTAATTTTCGTGTGGTAGAACATGATATTATGTACTTTGATTTGTTAATTGGTCTGAAAACTATATTTTCAAATTCTTTATTTATCCACCCCTTATGTGCTACTCTTTGTCGATTCCTAGATAAAACTAATTTCGTAACTATTGCGCCTCTTATTAAAGAACAAGATGATGATATAATTATTTGTTTTCTTAGATGTAAAAGACATGAAAAATTGATAAATACTTTTAGACTTGAAGAATTAAGTGATAATGATGAATTCACTCCTACATCAAATTCTTCAAAGAAAAATGATATTTTAAGTCCTAAAGAATACATAAATTCACCACAATTTCTTTTATCTTTAGACGAAGATTGTAAAAGTGATATAGTCAATCTATTAAATTCATATATAGATATAGTTGCTACTTCATCCGATGATTTGACACCTTCAGATTTAGGTCCTCATCATATACAACTAGTGGAGGGAGCTAAACCTGTGAAAAGTAAATTTTATAAACTAAATAAGTTTAAATCAGATATTGTTAAAGAAGAAATTCTCAAACTTTGGGAAAATGGTTTAATTGCTCCTGCTAAATCTTCATGGTCTTCACCTATTGTACTAGCTCGTAAGAAAAACGGAAAATGGCGACTTTGTAGTGACTACAGGAAAGTTAACGATTTAACTGTCCCAGACGTATACTCGCTTCCAAATATAGAAGAAATATTCGATAGTCTGGCTGGTGCAATTATTTTCTCCACTCTAGATTTATTCTCAGGATATCATCAAATTTTAATGGCCGAGGATTCCATCGATATTACTGGTTTCACTACAAAATTTGGGAATTTCGTATATAAAGTCATGCCATTTGGTCTCACCGGAGCCCCAGCGACTTTTCAAAGAGAAATGAATTCCATTCTTATAGAACTATTAGGAAAGTCTGTATTCGTTTTTCTTGATGATATTTTAATATTCTCTAAAAGTAAGGAAGAACACTTAACTCACCTTGAACAAGTTTTTAGTATCTTCAGGAAACATAAAGTTAAACTTAATATAGGTAAATGTCACTTCTTTAAAGAAAAAGTAGAAGTTTTGGGCCATATGGTTACCAAAGACGGTTTAACTACAATGGAAAGTAAGGTTGAGGCTGTTAAAAACTGGAATCGCCCTAGCAATATCAATGAAGTTCGTTCATTCCTCGGTACTGTTGGTTATTATAGAAAGTTTATTCCAAATTTTTCTAAGCTAGCTGCTCCCTTAACAATTCTTTTAAGAAAAAATTGTTCTTTCTTTTGGGGGGAAGAACAGCAGTTAGCGTTTGATATTTTAAAATCTGCTTTAATCAACGCTCCGATATTAAGATTCCCGGACTACAGTAAACAATTTATAATACGAACTGATGCGTGCGCTGAAGGAATTGGAGGTGTTCTATTACAAAAGGACGAGGATGACGGAGTGGAATATCCTATTCATTATGTTAGTAGGACACTAACAAAGGCGGAGAGAAACTACAGCACTACAGACCTAGAAGGCACTGCTGTATATTATTGTGCTGAAAAATTTAAACCCTATATTTCTGGAAACATGTATGAAACTTTATTATACACTGATCATAAACCACTGGTGGGATTATTTAAAAACAAAGAACCCAATAATTTGCGTCATATTAGATGGTGCATATTAATAAGTATGTTAAAGATAAAAATTTTATATGAACCAGGGAAAAAGAATTCTTTAGCTGATGCTCTATCCAGAATTAAAAGACTAAATGAGGATATAAACAAAACAACTCATAAAATAATAAATACCGAACCAGGACAAATGGAAGAAAATAAAAATAAAAATATAGAACAAAATCTAAAAGATAATATAGATATAAAAAGCAAAATAGAAGAGATCAATGAATTAGAAGAATCTAAAAAGATGGACTGTGATTCAAGAAAAGATAAAAATATTGCGATCAAAGAAAAAAATTTTTCTATTAAAAAAAATAAAAATTTTTCAGACAAAATTTCAAAAATTTCTAAAATTTCAAAAAATAAAAATATGAGGGAAAATTATGGGTATATAGAAAATTTTCAGGATCCTAAAAAGAAAAATGGAAACTTCGAAAATTTTTCGATTGGAGACAACCATGTTAATATACTGAATACTACTATTAATATATGTCCAAATGAATTAAATAATATAATTAATAATATATTACAGGATAATGATAAAATATATAGTTGTATTAATCATAAAATACATATATTTGAAATAAATGTAAATAAATGTAATAAAGAAATAAATCAGTTGAATAGGTTAAAACAAATGGTACAAGATTATGTGAATAATAAACTGGATAATATAGAATCTTATATATTAGAATTTAATAAAAATAAATACAATGATGTTACTCCTTCTGAATTAAAGGATTATAAAGATAAACTTTACCAACAAAGGAATAACATATTAGAATACATTAATAATATAGAACAAAAGAAAATTAATGGAAATTATAATTATAAAATATCCACGGTGAATATGGAGAATGAAGAGGAACAATCCAAATTAAATGTAACTGAATTTATGGAAAAGTTTTTAGAGGAAAATATTGTTGAAGAAAATGGAGAAAAATATATTATTGATAACGGTCAATATAGAAAAATCATAGAAAAAGAAGAAGATAAATTTAATTTAATTCTTAAAGCACACTCAATAGGCCATGAAGGATTTGAGAAAACATATGAGAGATTGAAGAGGACAAGTTATTGGAAGGGCATGACGAATGATATAAGAAGATTTCTAAAATTATGTACAACATGCCAGTTAAAGAAAAAGAACGAAACACCGGACCCTACAGAAAAATATGCGACTCAAGTGGAAGCGCCGTTTACGCATCTTGGATTAGATATAATAGGTCCTCTGCCAATTACTGAACGTAATAATCAGTATATTATAGTAATTGTAGACTATTTCACTAAATGGGTTGAAGCAGAACCCACAGCAAATGTAACTGCAAAAGATGTAGTATATTTCTTAACCAAAGTTTTTGCTAGACATGGTACTCCAAGTGTGATAACTACGGATAATGGTACTCAATTCTCTGCTGATTTTACAAAAATATTTTTGGATTTATATGATGTATATATCAGATTTATTACAACATATCATCCAGAATCTAATGGTCTGACTGAAAACAGAAATAGAGAAATTGGTAAGTTATTAAGACTTCTTGGAGCTAAAGAAGAAAATTGGGACTTAATTTTACCTTCTGCTCTTTGGGCTTTAAGGACTGCCAAAAATTCAGTAACGAAGTATTCTAGCTTTGAATTGCTTTATGGTCGAAAGGATTTACAACCATTTGAACTTGCTACCACGCTACCAACTTCAAATGTATTAGGATCCAAAGAAGAACAATTAATTGAAAAATTTATCGACCATCACAAATGGATCTTAGATGCATGTGAAAATTTGAAGAAAAATAATCAATATTGGACTCAAAGAAAAGAACAAGAAACTCGTTTTAATAAACAAAATGAAATAAACGTTGGAGATCTAGTTAAAGTCAAAAATTTTACAAGACATAAGTTGGAACCTTATTTTGTCGGACCCTATAAAGTTATTAGGAAACAATTTAATACTGTTAGTTTAGAAGATCCTAATTTGAAATTAAAATTAGAACGTCCAGTGCATCTCAAAAATGTTATAAAATTTAATACAACTATGGTATAGTTGTATCTAAAGGAGGGACGAATGATATAGAATACAAATAAAAACTTTAATTAATATAAAAATTAATTTATTATAAACACATAAATATATTAAAAATTATGTTAATTGTAAATTGGTAAATTATTATAATTGTGGCTAGTGAAAATATCATTAGAATTTAGGAAATTAATGATAACATAAAAATATGAAATTCATTGTGTATTATTAATAATTTATTATATTAAATAACTTTTATTTTATTTCTAATATTTATTATATTTTATAACATTTAATTATGTATATATATTTTATTAAACTTTATATTTTATTATATGAAAACTTTATTATAAATTAGTATAAATGTAAATTATTTTATATTATGTAATTGTTAAGTTGTTAATTAACTAATTATTATTACTAAATAAATAAAAATAAATATTAAAAAGAATATAATCGCTTCTCCCAAAAAGTGGAAATTAGAATCGAGTTATATCAAAACATTCAATGAAAGTTTTTTTTTTTTTTTTTTTTTTTTTTTTTTTAATTTAAATATTAAATAAAATCAATTATTTTAATTTATTTTTTTAATTATTTTAAAACTTAAAATATTAAAAAGAATTTTCTTATTTCTTAAACTTCTTTCTTTTAAAATCTTATTCTTACTTATTTCAAATATTTTTATTTATTAAATCTTTGTAAATATAAATTATTTTTTAAATTTAAAAAAAATTATTTTATTATTCTATTGTGTATCCAATTATAATTTTTTATTTTTTAATATTTTGACATTCGACAAACAATACCGTTTTTTTTTTTATTATTAAATTTTTTATTTAAAAATGTTCGTTTGATTATGTAACGAATAAATATGTTTTTTCAAATTAATAAGTAAATTTTCTTTTTTTAATTCAATATCTATAAGTTTTCAATAAATAATTATTCATTTATTTTTAATAATAATAATTTTGTATTAAGTTTTAATATTTTATTATTTAAATTCTTTTGATTTTTAAAATAATTATTAATTTTATTTTTAATATATTTGATATAAAATGAAATATTCAAACCTTAATTAATATAAAATTAGTTTTATTATTCAAACATAAATTAATGTCATAAATCAAATTTAAATCTAATGATTTTACAACAATTTCAATATATGGCTTGATTTCTATATATTAATTATATTTATAATTAATAATAAATTTTATAGCATAAATCAATGTTTTAATTATATTCTTATTATTTTATATTTATATTTATATAGTTATTAAATATTTCCTTAAATAATAATTATTAATAGTTTATTCTAATCACAAGAACAATTAATTAAATAGTTAATTATAACTAAATAACATAAAAATAAATCATTTCTCTGAATTAAGAGATGGGCTAGTCGTGTAGTCGTCGTTGTTGTTTAAAAGTTATATTATGTTAAGTTAGTTTGTAATTAAAAGAATAAGAAAGTTGTTAAATAGTCTTTTTTAAATATATGTAGTTTTTATATAAAATTAAATAAATAAATAAATAATAAATTAATAAATTTAACAAATAAATCCCAACAAAAGTACATCGAACTTTTGAGTTGTATATCATTTGGTGGAGATATCGGCTCTTGTGGGAGGAAAAATATATTTATTAAATTTTAATATTATTTTTTTTAAAATAATATAAAATAAAATAAAATATAATATAAAAAAAAAAAAAAAAAAAAAAAAAAAAAAAAAAAAAAAAAAAAAAAAAAAAAATTGTTTTCGATTAAAGAATTTTTCAGTCAATTAGAAAATAGAATTAAAGTTAAAAATATGACTGAAGAATTAATTAAAAATCAAAATAAACTAATGCAATTCCAATGCATTCAAGTCCTTTCAGATTCAAATAAGGATGTTGATGCTTGGTATAACCAGATGAAGGCTTGGATCACTCTTTACCAAATTACTGATGAAAAAGAAATTTTTAATAATTGCAAATTTAAAGTGATTGGTAAAAGTATCCATTGTCTTAATGCATTAGTAACTAAAGATGTGCATAATAACATTGTTTATCCATCTTTAGAAGAAATACGTGATGCTCTTCTAGAATTTCATGACTTATATATGGATCCAGAAGACATCATTGATAAACTTAAAAATATGGCAATATCTACCAGAGGAAATATAAAGGAATTTAATAAAGAATATAAGGAATTATATAATAAACTCGATGAAGATGATCGTAGATGCATTTCTGTTTCTGATTATTTGAAGTCAATTTTTAACAAGAAAGAAGCATGGAAAGGTGTTAAACTTGCAGGAAAAAGAATTAGTCTAGCAAAAGCTTTTTCTACAGCTGAATTAATTAATGAAGTTGAAAATGAATGTGGAAAAAGAACTATTAACTCTAATGAAAATTCTTCTTACAACCAAAAATTTAATTCACATAATAACAAAATTTTTAATAATAAACCAGTCACTCACGAATCACGTGATAATAATTTCAAAAATAATAATTTGAATAATGATGGAAATAAAGGTAAATATAGAGTACAGATGTGCTATTTTTGTAACGAAGAAGGTCACAAGAAATACAATTGTCCAAAATTTAATCATTTTGAATATTTGAAATACCAAAGAATGCTAAATGAAGAATCAAGTGGTTCTGCTAATGTCTCAAACGAACGTTTAAACTACTAAGAGGGAGTGAACGTTCTCCCTTAAATTCCAATAACGTTCCTGAGAAGAAGAAATATTTTGTTGATGCTGCCAAAAGAAAGGAGTTTTCTTTAGATGCTGGAACGGAAATTAGGAAAGCTAAAGCGAATACAGCTAATAGAAGTGATATTTTCCAAAAAGATGAAGAAGAAAAAGATGAAGTAGAAGAAGAAGTTGATTTATCTAAAAGGAAAATACTAAAACCTAAAGTTAGAAAGAATTTAAAGACGATTACCTTTAATGAGAGCATTAAAATAAATAAATCTTCTCCAGATTTAAACAATAATAATAATCATGTTATTAATGATAATAAATTAAACAAAGATGAAGAAATTAAAAATAAAAATAAAATTAATAAAGAAAGTAATAATTATGTTAACAAATCATTACGTGAAGACCAGTTGAATAACAAAAATAGAAATAATTTCAAAAATTCAAATATTAATAATTTACAAGGAACTGTAATTAATAAGAAAGTGGACATTGAAGAAACAAAATTAAAATTTAATGAACAGGAAGGTAACACAAAACCAGAACGTCACATAAATCTAGCTAAATTAACCAATATGGAACCGTATGAAATTATTAAAGATTTAGCCAATACCAAATGCAACATTACTTTTGGTCAAATCTTAGATGTATGTCCTAAATTAAGGTCTGAATTAACAAAAAATTTAAAATTAGAAAAAATTAAATTTGTTAGCTCTTTGGATGCCATGAAATCTTTTATTATTAAGGAAGAAGAAAATAATCAGGATATGATCAAAAATACAAAATTTCATAGTGACGACTTGGGAATCGTAAATGCATCGGTAGATGATACCGAAGGAAGATTACTCATAGATTCTGGAAGTAATTTGAATCTAGTGAGTACTACTTATATTAATAGTCTACCTGGTACCTATGAACAAGTTAATATATGTAGAGGAAGAATTTATGAAGCTCTTGGGGATAGTACTATTGCGAATGCTATTGTGGTTCGACTAAAAGTTTCAATTAATAATTATACTTTCCCAGCAGATTTCTGTGTTATTGATCATAAAGATATTTACTTTGATTTCTTATTAGGACTTAAATCAATTGCTGATAATTACCTTTTCATTCATCCGATGTTAAGATCGTTGTGTCGTTTTACTTCAGTTGAAAACTTTGATATCATTGCTCCTATCGTTGAGAACCAAGCTATTGAAATGAATTCGTGTGGTATCAATTTTATTAGACCTAATAAGAATAGTGAAGAAAATAGTATAAAAGAAATATCTAAGAAAAAGGAAGTAGCATCTCAGGAGGGAAAGAATAAGGACTTAAGAAAGAAGGACATTATAAAAAGTAAAAATTTTAATAAATCAGAAAAGTTAATTTCTAATGCAAAAATTCCAAAAATTAATTTTGACAATAAAATTGAAAATTTCAAAATTATTTCAAATTTAAAAATTTTGAGGGAAAAAGCAAGGTATATAGAAAATCCTAATATCATGAAAAATTCCATAAATTCAATAAATTCTGGAGACATCAAAGATAATAAAATTTATTATAATCAAAATATATATAGAAATAAATTAACAAATTCATTTGATAATATATTAGAATATAATAATAATATGAAAAGTAATACAAATTGTAATAGACATATACAAGAAATAAATCAAAATAAATTAAAAAAATTTTTAAATCAATTAATTCAATTAAGATCCAATATCATTGAGTATAATAATAATATATTGAACAATATAAATTCTTATATATTACAATATAATGAAAGAGGTGCTTTTATGGATGAAAAACATAAAACTCAGGATTTATGTCAATTGCAAAATCAATTATACCAAGTTTTCAATAATATAATATTATATATGAATAAAATATTAGAAAATAAAATAGATACATATAATAACAATAATAATTACCAAGTTAATGCTATAAATCATAAAGATTCTAGTAGTAATGAAAGTGCAAATGAAATAGAACAAAAACAAAATGAAATTAATACTAAAGATAACAAAGAAATTAGTGAATTTAAGAAAGAAATTTTAGAGGACCATTTTATAAATTTAAATACAGAAGAATACATTAAAGACCGAGATAATTCTAGAAAAATTATCATGAAAAATGAATTTCCAAATACTACAGAAAAATATGCAACAAAGAAACAAAATGAAATAAAAATTGGCGAGTTAGTCAAAGTAAAAAAATTTTCGAGATATAAATTAGACCCTTATTTTGTTGGACCTTATCAAGTAGTTAAAAAGAAATTTAATACAGTTCAATTAATGGATCCTAATACACATACATGCTTAGAACGACCAGTACACCTTAAAAATATTATAAAATTTAATACAACTAATGTATAGTTGTTATTAGAATTCACACTTCAAATTTCGTAATTTCAAATTTTATTTATTATTTTATTAATAATTTTATTTATTTATTTATAATTATAGTTAACTACTTTTTAATAATTATTTTTAATATTCTTTTTTATATATATTTTTACTACATAAATTTTAATTATGTCACAATTATATTTTATGTGTTATTACATAAATGTTTTATGTACGTCATACATGCGCCATATTACAATTTATATAATAGTTGATATCTTAATAATTTATAATATTTATACATAAAATTTATATATGTTATTTTGTTTAATAACAAAAATAATATTCATATATTAAACTTTATTTCTAACATTCCCCCTAAAGTTTAATATTCTTTAAATAAAAAAATTTATTATTTTTAATTACTAAAGCTAGAAAGAATGTTATTTCTAAATTTACTCATTAGAGTAGAATTAAGATATTTGGTAAAACCATCAGCTATATTATGTTCTGATTTAATATAATTTAATTTTATTTTACCTTCTCGAACTAGTTCTCTAATTTTGTGATATTTTAAATCAATATGCTTTGACTTAAGATTTATAGTTTCGTTTTCACAATTATAAATTGCAGCTTTATTATCCGAATTAATTGTTATATTATTTATATTTATATTTAGTTCTTTAAATAAATTTTTATACCATAAACATTGACGTGCGCACTCATGTATCCCGTAATATTCACTTTCTGCTGTAGAGACTGCTACAGTATTTTGTAATTTAGAATACCAACTAACGGGTCCTGAGTTTATTGTCATCACGTATCCAGTGGTAGATTTTCTAGTATCGGGATCACCACCTAAATCCGCATCTACGTAGATCTCAAAATTATAATTATCATTTTTACTAAATTTAATTCCATAATTTGGTGTGTATTTTAAATACCTAAATATTTTTAAGACATTAAACCAATCCTCATAATTTGGATTTTGGTTTTTACGTGATGCTTTACTTACCGAAAATAAGATATCTGGCCTTGTACATATGGCAAGATATAATAGATTACCAACGGCTTGTCTATATTTTGTTGGGTTGAATGGTTTTTCTTTTAATTTTTTATTATTAATTGGAATCATATTTGAGCATGGTTTTAATTTGTTTATATTGAATTTTTTAAATATATCATTCAAATATCTCTTTTGATGAATTAAATATCCATCTTTACATTTCACAAATTTTATACCTACTATAAAATCAACATAACCTGTATCAGTTATATCAAATTTATCTTTTAATAATCTTTTAACTTTTAAAATTTCTTTATTTTCACCTGTGATGAGAATATCATCTACATATACACCTAGAAGGCAAATAATTTTATTATATGTATTCCTTTTAACATACAGACAAGGTTCACTTAATAGTCTATTAAAATTCATGTCAATTAGAGCTTCATTTAGAGTGTCATTCCACATACGTCCTGCTTGTTTAAGACCATATAAAGCTTTGTTTAACTTGCAATATTTCATTCCTTGATAGTCGTCACCTTCTGGTAGTTCCATATATATGTCTTCATTTAATTTTGCATTTAAATAAGCTGCCTTAATATCTAATTGATGTATGTTATAATTATTCTTTGCAGCTATAGAAGTAATGATCCTAATTGTATCTTGTTTTAAAGTGGGTGCGAATGTTTCTTTATAATCTATTCCATATTGTTGAGTAAAACCACGTGCCACTAATCTTGCCTTTTTCTTATATACTCTACCATTAGCATCGTGTTTGTTTTTAAATACCCAACGAGTAGAAATAACGTTGACACCTTTAGGAAGTTTCTTAATAGGCGTATAAACATTCATTTTTTTCATATTATTTAATTCATTATTAATTGCTGTAATCCACTCATCTTTATCCTTTCGAAAGAAAATTTCCTGATAAGAATTTGGTTCGTCAGATTCTTTCTTCATATCGACAGCCATGAATGCATTATTTTCCATGATTTCATCTATATTAAAAGATTTATATTTTTTACTTTCATAATTACCTATATTAGATTTATTGATACGATTAAATTTTCTTTTTCTAAGTTTTCTTTTGTACTCAATAATACTGGATTCGCTAAAAGGTGATTCACTAATTGATGTATCATTGTCATCTAATATATCTTCTATGTTAAAAGTTTTATATTTCTTTCGAACTTCAGTATTATTTCTTTTAGATTTTCTTTTCCTATTCACTCTTAAGGAATTATTATTATTATTATTATTATTATTATTATTATTATTATTATTATTATTATTATTATTATTTAATTTACTGTCATTTAAATTATTTAAATTTGAATTTGAATTTGAATTTGAATTGTCATTGAAATTATCTGAATTCATTTTTGTAAATTTGCCTTTGGAATTATTTAAATTAGTAGAATTAACTTGTTTATCTTCAATTGAATTTTTATTTTTAAAATTAGAATTAATTTGTTTATTTTCATTTGAAATCACGGATTCCTTAACTTTTTTCCTTTCCAAAGAATTATTCTTAATTTTATTTTTTAAATTTGAATTGTTTGAGTGTTTATCTTCATTAATGAATTTAGAATTATTTTTGTGTTTATTCGAATCCTTAGTTTTAATTTTCTTTTCTTTTGAATTTGAATTATTATTTTTTAATTTATTATCTAACCTTTTGTTTACATTACTTCTTAAATTATATCTTTTATTAACATTATTATAATTATTAATATCATTACTTATTTCTTTCGCAATTAAATTGGTTGGGTCATTTATATTACTTAAATTTGTATTTATATTATCATTTACATTAATTTTGTTTTCATTATTATTTAACATGTTTATTTCATTAGAATTTACATTATCAATATTATTCGTGTTATTACTTACGCGTTTATCAATTTGTTTTATAGTATCATTATTACTTACAGTATTACTTACGCGTTCACTTAATTGCTTATCTGAATAAACATTACTTTTAAACGAGTTATTAATAAAATTATTATGTTGAATTAAATTTGGTTTTTTGTTTACATTTATAAAATTTGATTTTTTGTTTACATCATTCGAATTGTTTGAATTCTGAGTATGTTTCAATTCCTCGTTTTCAAATGAAATTACATTTTGTAAATTTTCTTCACTAGTGTTAGCAATTTCCTTCCCTTTCTGTTTATTTGAAATATCCTTTGAATAAGTATCGTTATTTTCTTCAATTAAATTTGAATTTGAAGATTTATTTACATTTGAATTATTTGATAATTTATTTAATATATCCAAATTAATATTTAAATCATTTTTATTTATTGAATTATTATTATTATTTAAATTATTAAAATTATTTTTATTATTTAAATGATCATTATTTTCATTAGAAAAATTATTATAATTTTCATTTTGAAAATAATTATTATAAATGTTCGGATTTAAATTATTCAATGGAGCATTTATGTTTTGTGAATTTAATTTTTCGTTTATATTATTTTCTTTTATATTAAAATTTAATTGACCATTTAAATTATTATTAATAAAATTTAAATTATTATTTAAATTATTATGATTAAGGTTATCTTGATTAAAATTTTTAATTAAATTATTTTGGTTAAAATTATTATTTAAATTTATATTATTATTTAAATCACTTTGATTGTTATAATTAAAATCTTTAAAAATTTCTTGAATATCATCTTTATTATTATCTTCAGAAAAAATTGTAAAATTAACAATATCTGGAATAGTATTAGGATTTCCAACATTTCCAGGAATATCCTCAAAGAATTCCACTGCACGAGATAATATAACTTTATTGTTATTGTAATCATATATTTTGTATGCAGTTGGATTTAAATTATCATATCCAATAAATATGCCTGGAAAGGTAGAGTTATAAAATTTCTTTCTAAATTGTTTTGGAACGTAATAAAAACATTTACAACCAAAAACTTTAAATTTATTGTAATTTACCTTTTTATCAAATAATACTTCAAAGGGGACTTTTTTGTTGTTTCCTTTGTGAGGTATATTATTATGTATATAATTTGCTGTGGAGACAGCATCTTCCCAAAATCTACGACTTAATTTGGCATCTTCCAGCATGGCACTAGCATTACTAATAACAGTTCCATTAAGCCTTTCAACCCTTCCGTTTTGTTGTGGATTATAAGGTACTGTAAGTTGATGAACAATACCTTCGTTATTTAAAAATTCTCTAAATTTTGAATTCGCGAATTCAAGTCCATTATCCGTTTTAATATATTTTATAGTTTTATCAAATATATTTTTTATTCTTTTATACCATATAATAAAAGCATCAAAGGTATCCGCCTTTGATTTTAGGAATATAACCCATCCATAACGAGAATAATCATCTAAAATGGAGAGAAAATATTTGTTACCATATATAGATGGTTCTGATGAACTCACAAGATCCATGTGAATTAATTCAAAGGTGCCTTTAGTTTTATTTTCAGACCTAGGATATTGAAAATTTTTAAGTTTTGCTCTTGAGCAAATAGGACACTTTTGTTTAATGGGTATATCCTTTAGTTTCTCTTTAATAAGGTCAATATTAAAATGACCCAGTCTTCTGTGCCATAATTCAAGATTATTATTTGATGCATTCTCTAAATTATAGCAAACAATAGATTTTTTATTAAAATTTAAATTTTTTAATGTTGTATATAATTTGTATGTTTTAGAATCATTTGAAAATATTGTACAAATTTTCTTCTTTACTTTATTATACAATGTAACACAATTTTTATTATTGCATTTATAAAAAATTATTTTATAATTTTTATTTATAAGTTGATCAATTGAGATGAGATTTCTTTTGAATTCTGGAATATATAAAACATTATTAAGTTTGATTTTTGTATTGTTAACGTATCCAATGTATTGTCCAATAGATTTCGCTATGACGTATTCCCCCGTAGCAAAGTAAATTAATCTATATATCCTTTTGACGTTAGTAAGTATGTTTACATCATTTGTCATATGATACGATGCACCAGAATCCAGTGTCCAACATTGTACGCTATTGTTATTGAAATCTTCATCTATGTTATTTTGTATATTGTCAACAGTATAGTATTGATAACTGTGTTGCAATATACCTTGCTTATCTAAAAATTTATATGTTTGTTTTTGTTGAATTTTTGATCCCTTTGTTTACCTTTGCTATTATTCAATACTATAGCTAAGTTATTTTGATTCTCCTCATTATTATTGTAATCAGCTGTAAATGCCTCTGAATAAGAGTCATCATATCCCTTATCTTCTGCATTATTAGCTTGATATCTTCTTCTTTTGTTGTATCTTTTGTTGTGATTAGGGGATTGATGTTCATTTTTATTTATATATTTGCCTTTACTTTTCCTTGTTATTTGTTTTTCAGGACAATATTTTGCGATATGTCCTCTTTTATTACATTTATAACAAATAACATTATTTGTTCTGTTGAAACTATTATATTTTTTAAAGTTATTATTTTTATTATAGCTGTATAGAGCCATACCCTGTGTTTTCTTGATTTCTTTATCTTTCAATTGTTTTAATCTTGGTACGGACTTTATCATATGGGAGCAGCACTTATCCCAGTCATCTTGATATTCCATCATATTTGATTTAGATTGAATATCATCAGGTAAAGCAGACCATAAATAATCAAATTTTTCATCTGAGGATGGTTCCGCATTCAATTCCCTTAACTTATTGAATTTATTTATCATATTTGAAAGAAATAAGTTGAAATCTTCATTTCTATCGTATTTCATTTCATCTAATTCATTTTTTATTTCGGTCTTTAATGCATTATTACTTTTCTTAAAACTAATTTTAATATTATTCCAAATATCATAAGAAGACTTTTCCTCGAAGCCAACCTTCATAAGTAATTCATCAGATATATTCTCACTGATAAGCCATTTTGCTTTACAGTCTTCTTTAATCATGTCTTTTGTTATTTTCTTTTTGTAATATTTATCACTGGTTCCAATTACCTTAATCAGTCCTTCCTCGTACTCGGAATCAGTTTTATTAATCTTAGGTAGCATATCTTTCTCAATGCATTCCTCAAGACCATTTATGATAAATAATAGTTTCATCTTAATTGCCCAAACTTCATAGTAGTCACAATCAACTTCCAACTTCTTGAATGTGCCATTTGAGTTGTTTGTTATGAACTTATCAATTTTGAAGTTTGACATTTTAAATTGAAATTTCAAAAATAATTAAAACTTGTAATTCTTAAAAAATAATTAAATATACTAATTTTGTTATTTTGAATATATTGTAAAATATTTTTAAAGCTCAAAATGAGACTCTTAATCTATTAGAATTCACACTTCAAATTTCGTAATTTCAAATTTTATTTATTATTTTATTAATAATTTTATTTATTTATTTATAATTATAGTTAACTACTTTTTAATAATTATTTTTAATATTCTTTTTTATATATATTTTTACTACATAAATTTTAATTATGTCACAATTATATTTTATGTGTTATTACATAAATGTTTTATGTACGTCATACATGCGCCATATTACAATTTATATAATAGTTGATATCTTAATAATTTATAATATTTATACATAAAATTTATATATGTTATTTTGTTTAATAACAAAAATAATATTCATATATTAAACTTTATTTCTAACAGTTGTATCTTAAGGTGGGACGAATGATATAAAATGAAATATTCAAACCTTAATTAATATAAAATTAGTTTTATTATTCAAACATAAATTAATGTCATAAATCAAATTTAAATCTAATGATTTTACAACAATTTCAATATATGGCTTGATTTCTATATATTAATTATATTTATAATTAATAATAAATTTTATAGCATAAATCAATGTTTTAATTATATTCTTATTATTTTATATTTATATTTATATAGTTATTAAATATTTCCTTAAATAATAATTATTAATAGTTTATTCTAATCACAAGAACAATTAATTAAATAGTTAATTATAACTAAATAACATAAAAATAAAGCATTTCTCTGAATTAAGAGATGGGCTAGTCGTGTAGTCGTCGTTGTTGTTTAAAAGTTATATTATGTTAAGTTAGTTTGTAATTAAAAGAATAAGAAAGTTGTTAAATAGTCTTTTTTAAATATATGTAGTTTTTATATAAAATTAAATAAATAAATAAATAATAAATTAATAAATTTAATAAATAAATCCCAACAAAAGTACATCGAACTTTTGAGTTGTATATCATATTTATGTCAATATTCTATTAATTTATATTTTCAAAAATAGAAAAAATGAATTTTCTTTTTTTTTTTTGCATAAAAAATTTTATTTTATTTGTTTTTAATATTAATTTTATTATATGAATTTAAAAATTTACATATAACAATAATGATTTAATTATTTATTTAAGTTTTAATTTTTTTATTATTATTATAAATATAATTATTAAACGTTATAATAAATTTATTAAATTTATTATTATTATTTATAATCATTATATTAAAAAAAAATTATATAAATATTCCTTAATTTGATTCATTTTTTCTTTTAAAAAAAAAAAAAAAATTTCAAACTATAAATATATATTTTTAAATATAATAATAATATATAATTATCAAATAATTTTTTTATATAAATATTAATCATATATTTCAATGATTAAAATAAAATTAAGTTTTTTATTTATTCTTTTTAGTAGTGGTAATAATTTTTTTTTTTTTTTAATAATTCATTTTATGAATTAATAATTAACTTAATCATGTCAATTTTAAATTTTATTTTATTAATATACTAATTTTATTTATTTATTAAAATTTAATTTTATACAATTTTTTTTTTTTTTTTTTTTTAATTTTATAATTAGTTTATTTGGCTTTAGGTGATATATCTTTTATTTCAAAAGGTCAACGTGCGGAATTGTTTGAAATAATGGATAATGAAGTTCCTACATTCAGAATAACATTACCAGAAAATGAATTTATTAGTTTAAAGAGAATTTCAAATGGATGTATTTCTTTTAAATATATTAATTACCATATAAAACAAATAATACATTTATTAAATCAACAAAACTTTAATGATTTATTTCAAAAAAAAGATCTTTCAGAATTATTTCCAGAATTAGCTATCAATGAAAATGGTTATTTAAATCTTAACGAAAATGATTTTATGATTTCTTCTGAGGATTACAAAAATATTGAGCAAATGAATTTCGGAAATCTTGAAATTTTATTTAAAATATTAAATGAAAATAAAAATATAAATTTAATTAAAGTATTTCATGTTCTTTCACAATATAGGTCTTATTTAATGAACGATGATTTATTGGAAGTTATAGATAATTTTGAAAATCATTTAATGATAGATAAGGATGATAATTTCACCTTTATAAAAAAAAAATATATTAAAGAAATTAAAACAGAGATTTCATATATAAATAATTTAAATTTTAAAGAAACTTTTCCTGAAATTAATTTTTCTGAATTATTTCCTGAATTACCAATTAAAGAAGATGGTCATCCAAATATTGATTTCAGAAATTATATACTCCCTACTGAAGAATATGAAAATTTAAAACTAACTTTTGAAGATGATTCGGAATTAATTTTTAATATTTATAATACAAATAAATATTTAAATATAAATAAAGTTTTATATTTCCTTTCTACTTCGAATGTTGAATTTACAGATAATGATTTATTAAAAAATAAATTATATGAATTTAAATCTCAAGTAATGATGGATGATAATGGAAATTTTACCTATATAAAAGAAGATTATATTCGAAATATTATAGAAATTATAAATTCCATAAATGAACAAAATTTTATAAAAATATTTCCAGGATATAATTTTACTGAATTATTACCGGAATTACCAATTCAAGAAAATGGTCATCCAAATATTGATTACAAAATTTATATAATTTCTAATGAAGAAATTGAAAAATTGGAATCTATGTTTCAAGATGACGATGAAATTATATTTAACATTTTCAATAATAATAAAAGTTTAAATTTAGTTAAAGTTTTTTATGTTCTTTCTAGATTGGATGATTCTTTAATTAATACTGAATCTGATTTTTGGTATAATTTAGATGAATTTAAATCTAGTACTATGATTGATGATAATGGAAATTTCACCTTTTTACAACCACATATTAAATTTATTAAACAAATAATTGAAACTATAAATGAACAAAATTTTATAGAAATATTTCCTGGATATAATTTCACTGAAATATTACCGGAATTACCAATTCAAGAAAATGGACATCCAAATATTGATTTTAGAAACTATTTAATCTCTGAAGATGAATATAACAATTTGGAAACGAAATATGATAATAATTTTGAATATTTTTTATTTGATATATTCAATAATAACGAATATTTAAATCTAGTTAAGGTTCTTAATACTCTTTCAAAATTAGATGATATAAATATTGATAATCATGATTATAGTTATTTTTCAGGTATTTTAAAAATATTTGGGGATGATTATGTTTCCTTGAATGAAAATAATGAATATGTTTTTAATTATGATAAATACAATAATCATGTTAATAGTACTAACAATAATGATAATACTGGTGATTATGATAATATATATTATCATGATTATAACAGTATAGATAATAATAATATTACTGATATTAATTTTAATACATATAATAATTATAAGAACTACGAATTTAAAACTAAAAATGGTACATTGACTGTTCAAATTAACAAGTAATTATATATATATATAATATTAATATTACAGTTTCATAAAATTTTATTATTATTTTAATTAATGTTAATATTATTGTTTAATTTTTATTTCAATAATAATAGTAGTATGAAAAAATTATATATTAATTTTACTTTTTTTTTAAATTTATACTAATATTGAATAACTAATAAAATTTTGTATTATAATATATTTATATTAAATTTTTTATTCAAATAATTTTACTAATTTCATAATTTATTATTATAAAAATATTTCTAAAAATTAAAAAATAATAATAATAATTATAGTCAAGAATTATCATTTAATAAAATAACTTTTTCATTAGGAGGTCAAAATTCTCGTTCTTATTCAAAACCTGGATTTAATTTAAAAATTAGAGGTGGAAAAGAATTATTTGGACGTCGTCAATTTAAACTTCGTAGTGATGCTTCAGAACCATCTTATATGAGAACAAAATTAATGTGTGATATTCATAATAAATTAGATTTACCATCAATTTCAGCAAATTATATTATCCTCTATATTAATGATGAGTTTATGGGATTATATATTTTGACAGATGCTTATAAAGAATCTTGGATTGAATATGTTTATGGAGAAAAAGATACTACAAATTTATATAAATGTGAGTACTGTGATCTATTATATGATACAAAAAATGGTTTTGAAAATGAAAACAAAGAAGCTTCAGATAATCAAGAACTTTATGAATTTTTAAAAGCAATGACAAAAGCTAAATCTTCAGTTGAAGTTGAATCCATTTTTGATCTTGATCAATTCTATAAAGAAATTGCAATAGAATATTTATCATCTTCATGGGATCATATTAAAAGTCAACATAATTATTATGTTTATAAGAATCCTATAAATAATAAATGGATTTATTTAATTCATGATTTTGATCTTGATTTGTGTTCATATTATTATCAATTTAGTGAATGCATAAATTATGATTTCAAAAACTTTTCACGTATTAGTATTGTAAATAAATTAATTTCTAATAATATTGAACATTTTAAAGAAATATTAAAAGAAATTGTAATTAAAGTTTTTAATCCTGCTACATTATTCCCAAGAATTGATGAAATTAAATCATTTATTAGACCTTATGTTCAATTAGATAAAACACTCAATGATAATGGAGAATATCCTGGTAGATTGAATAAAAATGATAATAGATTTTATACTATGGAACAATGGGAAGCCTCAACTGAATTTGAAGAATCATTAATTGGATTGAAACAATTTATTCTTTTAAGATATAGATATATTTGTAAAGAATACAGTATAGAATGTGATCCTATGTATCTTGATGAAAATATGAATATGAATTTAACAATAACTGAAATTGAATCGTTATATCCTATAGAAACTGAAACTTCTTCATTTTTAATTCCAACATCAACATTTGATTTAATTAATATAGAAGCTACTACTACTTTAATTGAAGATATAATTCTTCCTACTTCTACATCAATATTTGATTCTAATATTGATGAAACCATTACTTCTACAGCGTTAGATTTTACTAACCCTGAAATTACTACTTCAATTGAAGACACCATTCTTCCTACTACTATTTCAGTTCTTCCAACTACTAATTCCATTCTTCATACTACTAATTCGCAATTAAATGAGCCAACTGGAACGTTACCACCAATAACACAAACAACAGTCACATTTAAATGTTTATCAGAATTCTTGGGATATCCATGTTGTTCATCTGAACTTACGACTGTTTATGCTGAGGATGAATATGGTGAATGGAGTTATGATTTCACCAAGAATGAATGGTGTGGTTTAACCAAGTTTGAAGATTCTTCAAATCAAGATCATTCAGGTGAATGCTGGTCAGAAATTTTAGGATATCCATGTTGTAAAGGATGTAAAATCTATGAAACTGACTCAGATGGATCTTGGGGATATGAATTTAATCAATGGTGTGGTATTATTTCATCCCGTTGTCAAAAAGAATAAATAAAAATTAAAATTTTTAAAAATATATATATTTATATTTATATAACATATATAATTTTTCAATTTAAAATTAAATAAATAAAAATTTAAAATAAAATAAAATTAATAATACATAAATATAAATAATCATAGATTAAAATACTATATAAAAATAATAGAAAAAATTACAAGAAAAAAATTTAAAAATTTAATATTTAAAATAAGAAATAATTACATTTAAAGTATTCATTAGAATGAAATTAACAATCTTTTGAATATATAAAATAATAGTTAAAAAAAAAAAAAAAAAAAAAAAATTTAAATAATAATAAAATAAAAATAAAAAATTATAAAGATAAGATATACATAAAAATATAGACCAATAAATAATATGTTATAACCCAATTAAAAAATTTCTAATTATTGAGCATTATTAATTTATATTGACATAAAAAAAAAAAAAAAAAAAAAAAAAAAAAAAGGAATGGTAAAATATATTCATATAACTATAAAAAAAATAATATATTGTTTATTAAAAAAGGAAAATTAAGTATATTTATTTATTTATCGAATTATTTATTTATTTAATATTTATTTATTTGTTTATTTCCATTTATAGTAAATTAAATATTTTACAATTATTAATTTTTAAAATAAAAAAGTTTTTTAAGATATTTTATTTACAATTAATAAAATTATATTTTAGAATAAAATTATTATTGTTTGATATGTTTTAGGAAATTAAATTTCAAAATAATATTATTTTTTAAGCGTACTTAGATAAAACATTTATGTAAAGGTAACTTAAATTTATATTAAATAATATAATAATTTAAAAATATTTTATAATATTAATAATATTATATAATATTAATAATATTTAATATTTTATTTAATTACATAGTATAATATTTTTAGTTTAAAATTAAATAACATAAAATATTTTATTATTATTTTAAAAATATTTTATGTTCTTTAATTTTAAAGATATATTTTAATATTTTTAAACGATTTAATAATATAATTTTGTTCATTGGTACTCACTTTTAATTTTGTTAAATATGATATTTATATTTAGGATTTATAAAAGGAAAGTTCAAAATATACTTATAATAAATCTTAAATCCTCATTATTTTCAACTTTATTAAAACATTGTTTATTTTTGTTCTCTAATACATTTTTATAGTGAAAAGCTCGATATTTATTATTTATTTAGGAAAAACTTTTTCTGCATCGTTAGACATCCCTATTATAAAATCACAATGAAAAGTTTTTGTACAATTTCAATATTGTTATAATATTTTCTTGATATTATTATTATTTCATATAATAATATTTCAAAATTTGTTCGTTCTTGCTATTTAATAGAGGAAAAGAAATAGAATAAATATAATTCAATTTTTTAATATAAGTTCTTGTATTTATAATTTGATAATTAAAAAATTTTTTTTTCTTTTAAAATAATGAAATATTTACATTTATTTGATTGTTTTATATTCAGTACATCTATATACTTTTGAATTATCCTTCTTCACTTTTGAAAAATTATATTTATATTTTTTATTAATGATAATATGTTCTTTTCCTCTATTTGTTTCATTTTTTTCAATTTTTTTTTTCTTTTTTCCATTTTTTAATAGTTAAAAATAAAATATATTTAATATTTTCATAATTTATTATTTATTTATTTTATTTAATTTTCAGTTATCTATTTTTTTATTTTTTATATATTTAATTTATTCATTTTTTTATTGTAATAAATATAAATAAACTGTTTATGCTAAAATTAGCCCATTCATATTTATTTCTAGTTTTATTTATTTATTATTATTATTTACTATTATTTAAAAATAAATTAAAAATATGAAGGGTTAAATTAAATTTTAAATTTTTTTATAAGCCATGTTACAAAACGCTACATATTCAATTTTTATATTTAATAGTAATAATAAAATTAATATATTTACAAAATGTTAATATTTACGTTAGTTTAAATATAATGATATAAAAAATAATTTATAACAAATAGAAATAGAAAATTTCAGCAATTTAAGAAAAAATAATATCAATTAATAAAAATTAATAAAAAGAATTATAATTTAATAAAAATACATAGATCAAGAAATAAATATATATATAATATTATTATTGTTATTATTAAAATAAAAATTATTATAGAGTAAATACATTAAGAAGTATTTAAATACGTTTAAAAAATATTTAATAAATAATTTTTTTTTAAATATTTAAAATTAGAAAATTTTATAAAAGAAAGAAATATATATATATATATAAATCTCTTTTGATAAAAAATTTTGTTATTTATTTTCTTCGCTTATTTTAATTATTTTTTATAAATAATAAAAATATATAAATTAATTTTTAATATAAATAAAGATTAATACAAAAATTTATGCTTTTACTACATTTCTTAATTAACATAAATTTATTATTAATTAGAGTTTTTATTTATATTTCATATCACAATATAATTTTTTTTTTTTAATTTAAATATTAAATAAAATCAAATTTTTTAATTTAATTATTTAATTATTTTACAACTTAAAATATTAAAAATTTCTAAATCTTATTTATTTCGAAATCTTATTTAATATATTTTTTGTAAATATAAAGTATTTTTTAAATTTAAAAAATGATTTTATTATTCTATTGTGTATCCAATTATACTTTTTTATTTTTAAATATTTTGACATTTGACATATAATACCGTTCTTTTTATCATTATAATTTTTTAATTTAAATGTTTAATTATGAAAAGAATAAATATATGAATATTTTTCACATTAAATAAGCACTTATTCTCTTTTTTTATTCAATATTTATAAGTTTTCAATAAATAATTAATCTTTTTTTTTAATAATAATAATTTTGTATTAAGTTTTAATATTTTATTATTTAAATTCTTTTGATTTTTAAAATAATTACTAATTTTATTTTAATATATTTATGTCAATATCCAATTAATTTATATTTTGAAAAAAAAAAAAAAAAAAAGAATAAAAAGTTTTTTTTTTTTTGCATAAAAAATTTTATTTTATTTGTTTTTAATGTTAATTTTATTATATAAATTTAAAAAATTATTAAACAATAATGATTTAAATATTTATTAAAGTTTTAATTTTATTATTATTATTATTATAAATATAATTATTAAAAGTTATAATAAATTTATTAAAATTATTATTATTATTTATAATCATTATATTAGAAAAAAATTATATAAATATTCCTTAATTTGATTCATTTTTTCTTTAAATATATTTTTAAAAATATTAATAATATATAATTATCAAATGTTTTTTTTTATATAAATATTAATCATATATTTCAATGATTAAAATAAAATTAAGTTTTTTATTTATTCTTTTTAGTAGTGGTAATATTTTTTTTTTTTTAATATTTCATTTTATGAATTAATAACTAACTTTATCATGTCAATTTTAAATTTTATTTTATTAATATACTAATTTTATTTATTTATTAAAATTTAATTTTATACAATTTTTTTTTTTTTTTTTTTTTTTAATTTAATAATTAGTTTATTTGGCTTTAGGTGATATATCCTTTATTTCAAAAGGTCAACGTGCTGAATTGTTTGAAATAATGGATAATGAAGTTCCTACATTCAGAATAACATTACCCAAAAATGAATTTATTAGTTTAAAGAGAATTTCAAATGGATGTATTTCTTTTAAATATATTAATTACCATATAAAACAAATAATACATTTATTAAATCAACAAAACTTTAATGATTTATTTCAAAAAAAAGATCTTTCAGAATTATTTCCAGAATTAGCTATTAATGAAAATGGTTATTTAAATCTTAACGAAAATGATTTTATGATTTCTTCTGAGGATTACAAAAATATTGAGCAAATAAATTTCGAAGAACTTGAAATTTTATTTAAAATATTAAATGAAAATAAAAATATAAATTTAATTAAAGTATTTCATGTTCTTTCACAATATAGGTCTTATTTAATGAACGATGATTTATTGGATTTAATGAATGATGAATTATTGGAAGTTATTGATAATTTTGAAAATCATTTAATAATAGACAAGGATGATAATTTCACCTTTATTAAGAAGAATATATTAAAGAAATTATAATGGAAATTGACTCTATAAATAATTTAAATTTTAAAGAAACTTTTCCTGAAATTAATTTTTCTGAATTATTTCCTGAATTACCAATTAAAGAAGATGGTCATCCAAATATTGATTTCAGAAATTATATACTCCCTACTGAAGAATATGAAAATTTAAAACTAACTTTTGAAGATGATTCGGAATTAATTTTTAATATTTATAATACAAATAAATATTTAAATATAAATAAAGTTTTATATTTCCTTTCTACTTCGAATGTTGAATTTACAGATAATGATTTATTAAAAAATAAATTATATGAATTTAAATCTCAAGTAATGATGGATGATAATGGAAATTTTACCTGTATAAAAGAAGATTATATTCGAAATATTTAAGAAATTATAAATTCCATAAATGAACAAAATTTTAAAGAAATATTTCCAGGATGTAATTTTACTGAATTATTACCGGAATTACCAATTCAAGAAAATGGTCATCCAAATATTGATTTCAAAATTTATATAATTTCTAATGAAGACAAAGAAAAATTGGAATCAATGTTTAAATATGAAGATGAAATTATATTTAACATTTTCAATAATAATAAAAGTTTAAATTTAGTTAAAGTTTTTAAAATTATTTTTACTATTAAAAAATTATTATTATATATGACAGAAATCATTTGGTCAATTTTCTGTCATTTCTTAATAATTTATTATTTAATCAATATTAATTTATAAAATACTATAAGAAAAACTTTTTACATTTTTCTTAAGTAGGTAAATATTATTTTTATTAATTCATTTATATATATATTTGCAAATAATAATATTATTATTTATAATTTAATCGTCATTATTATTATTAATGACAATCCTTTTATAATTATAGCAATAGTGTTTATATTATTATTTTTTTTTTATTAATTATATTACTATATTGTTTATTTTATTATTATTATTTTTTTTTATTTATTATTTATCGATTTATTATTTATTTAAACAGATATTTGTAAAGCTATTTATATATGAAAAAAAATTTTTTAATATTTAAATATTTACTTCAAAAATATAAATACATCAATATTAAAAATTTTTAGAAGGTTAAAATGGGTTTTATAATAAATGTTTATTATTATGTATTAATAACTAACCTCAGATTTACAATTAAAGTAAAACCAGTTCTATTTATACAAGAACTGTGGCTAAATTTAGATACATGTTAATTTATTTAATTAATGTATTACATAATATGATTCGTATATTCATATTAATTTAATCTAATTTAACATTTATTTTTATATCATAAATTTCTACTTTTAACATTCCCCCTCAAACTTGATTTTCTGTTTATACAAAAATCTAGTTTGCTTCAAAGAAGTTTAAATTTATTTAGTTTTAAATTATATATGCCGACTACGATGAATTTTTTCATACAAGTTTATTTTTTGTCCCTTCATTGATAATTTATATTTGCTTTTTGGTTTAGCAATAACCATAATTTATATGTTTTGTGGATTAACATTAACCATATTATTTTAGAGGTGACATTCTTGTTCGGTCTTACTAATTTCACATTTATTTTATGTGGGGGTAATGTCCTTTCCTTTTTGTAATCATTGAGCTAGTTATGAAGGCTAGTAGTTCTTCTAAAATTCCGGCTATTATAGCTGTTGTAATATAGATTTCACTTCTTAATATTTTTTGATTAAGAGTCTTTTGTAATTACCATTTTGAAATCTTCTATTACTTGTCAGCTTCTTTCGCTCAGTTGATTAGAGTCTTGAGACTCTTAATCTTTTAGAAGGTTAAAATGGGTTTTATAATAAATGTTTATTATTATGTATTAATAACTAACCTCAGATTTACAATTAAAGTAAAACCAGTTCTATTTATACAAGAACTGTGGCTAAATTTAGATACATGTTAATTTATTTAATTAATGTATTACATAATATGATTCGTATATTCATATTAATTTAATCTAATTTAACATTTATTTTTATATCATAAATTTCTACTTTTAACAAAAATATTTAATTTTATTTATTTATTTATTTATTTATTTATTTATTTAATAATTCTCAATTTGGCAAAATGCCCCACACCCCTAATTATTATTTATTGAAGTGTTGTATTTCGCCAAAAGTTGAATTTCGTCCAGTTGAATTTCGCCAAATTCTTGGTGGCTTGTAAATTTTCGTCATAAATATCACCACATTTATTATTAACGCCATATTGTGAATATATGGCTTTTTAAAAATTGTAAAAAAAAGCCACAAAATTATGATACAATTATATATACGCCCCACGTAAGATTACGTGTTTGAAAATTTTTGAGAATTGTAATTTTATTTATTTAATTAATTAATTATTATTCATTAGATTTTTAATAAAATTAAGTGGCTTAAAATTAAAAATATTTAAGCCATACAACAAAATACAAATTTATGTAATAAAAATTTTCGAAATGCACACTCCCCGCATTTAATTTAGAATAATTAAGTGCTAGTAACTCTTTATCATAAAATATATTAATAAAATTGACATAATTATAAACCATAAATTCATAACTCTTAACAATTATTATTATTATTATTATTGTTATTCAAATAAAAAAAAAATAAAAAAAAATAAAAAAAAAAAATTATTGAATATTTCTTATTTATCTATTTATCCCTTTATATATTAATTTAGATTTATCTACTAATATATTAATTTTATATTTATATATATGAATTTTTTAAATGGAAATTTCTTTTATTAAAAATTAATTTGTACATGCATAAAGTAGTTTTATTATATTGACAAATAATTTTTAATAATTATGAATATAAAAAAATAATTTATATAAATATCCTGAATTTTTTTTTAATTTTTATTATTTAAAAAAAATATATATATATATTATTTAAATGAATAAACAAATAAATAAATAAACTATTAAATAAATAAATAAATAAATAAATAAATAAATAAATAAATAAATGAACAAACAAATATATAAATAAATTTTAAATGAATTAAATCTATACAAAATGATAGTAAGATTTTTATTTATTGTATTTTATTATGGTAATTTAATTTTTATTTAATTAATTTACTTTTAAAATTTACATTAAATTTATTATTTTTATTATAAATTATTATTTTTTTTTTTTAAAAAAAATCATATATTATTTCATATTTAAATATATATATACTTATTTTAATTTTTTTTTTCTTTAAATAGTTTATTATGTTTTTGGGGATACATCCTTTATTTCAAAAGGACAACGTGCTGAATTGTTTGAAATAATGGATAATGAAGTTCCTACATTCAAAGTATCTTTACCAGAAGAGGAATTTTTAATTATGAAAGAAAAAGCATCTAGACTTGATTCATTAGAATATATTAATAGCGAGATAGAGTATATAATAGAATCAATAAATGAACAAAATTTTAAAGAATTATTTCCAGAATACGATTTTTCCGAATTATTACCTCTTGATGAAGAGGGCTTTCCAAATATTGACGAAACACTCTTTACAATTGACTATATTGAATATCATAGTCTTTCTCAAAAATATTACAGTATAAACGAAATAATATTTAATATTTTGAATAGTAAAGAATATATCAATATAATGAAGGTTTTATATACAATATTTTCATTGGATACATCTTCAATAACTGATACCGATATGTTGTATTATATAAATACTTATGTAAAAAATAATGTAGTTGAAGATGATGATGGAAATTTAAAATATATAAAAGAAAACTATATTGGAGACATTAGAGATATAGTCAATTCGTTGAATATGCAAAACTTTAATGAAATATTTCCTGGATATAATTTTTCAGAAATATTACCAGAATTACCAATGAATGAAGAAAACGGACACCCAAATATTGATTTTCAAAAATATATCATTTCTAATAATGAATATCAAAATCTAATTAAAATATGTGAAAATTTAGATGAAGTTTTATTTAATATTTTTAATAATGATAAATATTTAAATTTGATAAAAGTTTTTTACATTCTTTCAAAATTGGATACATCCGAGAAAAATTATGATGATGACATATGGTTTAATATAGAGAAATTTGGAACTAATTTAATTATAGATAATAATGGAAATTTCTCATATAGAAATTTGATATATATTAAAGAAATTAAAGAAATAGTGAATTCATTAAATGAACAAAACTTTAATGAAATATTTCCAGGATATAATTTTTCAGAAATATTACCTGAATTACCAATGAATGAAGATGGTCATCCAAATATTGATTATCAACAATACATAATCCCTTATAATGAATATAAAAATTTATTGAAAATATATAATAATGTAGATGAAATTTATTTTAATATTTTTAATAATAGTAAATACCTTAATTTAATTAACGTTTTTTATACTCTTTCAAATTTGAATACAACATCAAAAAATAATGATTCAATATGGGATGAAATAGAAAAACGTGGAAATACTGTAATTAAAAATAATGATGGAAATTTCTTTTTTATAAATTATCGTTATATTAACAATATTAAAATAACTATTGATATTTTAAATAAACAAAACTTTAATGAAATATTTCCAGGATACAATATTACTGAAATATTACCGGAATTACCAATGAATGAAAATGGTCATCCAAATATTGATTTTAGAAAATTTATAGACCTAGAAGTTTATCAAGAATATAATAATTTAGTTAGAATTAATTTTGATTCTTCTGAATATTTTTTTAATATTTTACAAAATAATAAATATTTAAATTTGATAAAAATTTTATATACACTTTCTCAATTAGATATGAATTTAGAAGAGGATAATGAGAATAATGAAATATTTGAAATATATGGACCAAATAATATAGAGATGAAAGAAGATGGGAATTTCATTTTTTATAATTATAATAAAAAATTCAATCAATATAATACTTATAATTTTAATAAGCATTTTGAAAATTATAATTTTAAAAAAATTCCTGGTGAAGAAGAAGAAATTCCTTATAGTTTTAAAACTAAAAATGCTACAATGACTGTTGAAATTAACAAGTAATTATTTTTTAAAACTATTAATCAATTAATTATTAACATAAATTATATTATTATTATAAAATTATTTTAATAAAATATTTACTAATTTTATTAATCTAATTTTTATATTATTATTATTATTATTATTATTATTATTATTATTATTATTATTATTATTATTATTATTATTATTATTATTATTATTATTATTATTATGATTATTATTATTCCCTTTAAATATAATATATATATATTATTTAATTTGTTAATCAATATTAACTTTTTAATTTAAATTTTTTATTATATATAAAAAAAAAACTATTTATAATATAACTTTATAGTCAAGAAAAATCGTTTAATAAAATTACATTTTCATTAGGAGGTAGACTTTCCCGTAGGTATTCAAAGCAATTATTTAATTTAAAAATTCGTGGAGGAAAAGAATTATTTGGACGTCGCCAATTTAAACTTCGTAGTGACGCAACCGAACCATCTTACATGAGAACTAAATTAATGTGTGATATATATAATAAATTAGGATTACCATCAATTTCAGCAAATTATATCACATTATATATTAATAATGAATATATGGGATTTTATATTTTAACTGATGCTTTTAAAGAATCTTGGATTGAATATGTTTATGGAGAAAAAGACACTACAAATTTATATAAATGTGAAGACTGTGACTTAACTTATAATACAAGATATGGTTTTAAAAATGAAAATAATAAAGCTACTGATATCAAAGAACTCTATGAATTTTTGGCAAAAATAACAAAAGCTAAATCAATAACTAATATTGAATCATTTTTTGATATTGATCACTTTTATAAAGAAATTGCAATGGAATTTTTATCATTTGGATGGGATCATTATATTAATCATCATAATTTTTATATTTATAAAAATCCACAAAATAATAAATGGGTTTATTTAAATTTTGATTATGATCTTGATTTAGGTTCCTTTCAATATGATTTTACTAAAAGTATAACTAAAAAATTTAGTGATATGTTCTATAATGATAAATTATTAAGTAATATAGAACATTTTAATGAAATTTTAAAAGAAATTGTAATTAAAGTTTTTAATCCTGCTACATTATTCCCAAGAATTGATGAAATTAAATCATTTATTAGACCTTATGTTCAATTAGATAAAACACTCAATGATAATGGAGAATATCCTGGTAGAATGAATAAAAATGATGATACCTTTTATAGTATGGAACAATGGGAAGCTTCAACTGAATTTGATGAATCATTAATTGGATTGAAACAATTTATTCTTTTAAGATATAGATATATTTGTAAAGAATACAGTATAGAATGTGATCCTATGTATCTTGATGAAAATATGAATATGAATTTAACAATAACTGAAACTGAATCGTTATATCCAAAAGAAACTGAAACTTCTTCATTTTTAATTCCAACATCAACATTTGATTTAATTAATATAGAAGCTACTACTACTTCAATTGAAGATACCATTCTTCCTACTTCTACATCAATATTTGATTCTAATATTGATGAAACCATTACTTCTTCAGCATTAGACTTTTCCAATACTGAAATTACTACTTCCACTGAAGATACCATTCTTCCCACTACTATTTCAGTTCTTCCAACTACTAATTCGCAATTAAATGAGCCCACTAGAACATTACCATCAATATCAGAAACAACAATTACATTTAAATGTTTGTCAGAATTCTTGGGATATCCATGTTGTTCATCTGAACTTACGACCGTCTATGCTGAGGATGAGTATGGTGAATGGAGTTATGATTTCACCAAAAATGAATGGTGTGGTTTAACCAAGTTTGAAGATTCTTCAAACCAAGATCATTCAGGTGAATGTTGGTCAGAAATATTAGGATATCCATGTTGTAAAGGATGTAAAATCTATGAAACTGACTCAGATGGATCCTGGGGATATGAATTTAATCAATGGTGTGGTATTATTTCATCCCGCTGTCAAAAAGTATAAAAAAAAAAAATTTTTTTAAGTATATATATATATATATTTAAATAAAATATAAATTTTTTCAATTTAAAATTAAATAAATAAAATTAAAAAAAAAAAAAAAAAAAAAAAAAATAGAAATAATAATACATAAATATAAATAATCATAGATTAATAAAGTATAATTTAAAAATATTAAAAAATATTAAACGAAAAAAAAAAAATTTATAAATTTAAAAATAAATAAAAATTAAATATTCAAAAATAAAATAATTATTTTTAATATATTCATTTGAATGAAATTAACATCTTTTGAATATATAAAATAATTAAAAAATTTTTTTTTTTTTTTTTTTTTTTTTTTTTTTTTTTTCATATTTAGAACAATCATAAAAATAAAAATAAAAAATAAAAAATAAAAATAAAAAATAAAATTAAAAAAAAAAAATTAAAAAATAAAAATAAAAAATAAAAATAAAAAATAAAAATATAAAATATAAAATATATAAATTTTTTTTTTAAAAAAAAAAAAAAAAAAAAAAAAGATTCATAAATAATTATTAATATTCCAATTAATGTATTTTTAATTATTAAAATTGGATATTCGTTAGGTCTTTAAAAATGATGGTAGGAAAGTATGGAAATAGATAAAAAAAAAAAAAAAGAATAAAAAATAAATAAACAATTATTCACAGTCTCTCATTTTATTATAGAATAGACAATAGCAATAAATTAATATCACCTTCAGATGAAAAAATTAAAAGCATGGCATTTTCATTATAAATTTCCAGAGTCCGATCCTTCACGTTCTAATCTTAATAAAGACTCTTAGAAAGATTATGATGCATTAAGAATTTTAAAAATCCAGTGGGGCCAATGCCTCTGAAGGAGAAAACCATAACTTGTTTCAAATTGTCAATTCAAATCCTAATCCAGAATAATAATTTCTTTTTAAACAGAAATCTTATAATCTGGAGGTGAGATTCGTTGCAAATGAACTTGTTTTTGAATTTATTTATACACTTTATATTGAATATTACTTTTTATTTCACATTACTATATTAAATATTATTATGTTCAAATTTGACAAATAATATATATTTTTTATTTTTTATTAATTGTGTGTTTTTTTTTATATATATAAAAAAAATAATCCTATTCATTCAACTACTACTTCGTTATATATGAAATAACTAATGCATTATCACTAATATTAAAAACAATAACCATATTTAAATATTTATCTAAATTCATGTGATACTCATGTTATTCATCTTTACTTACGAATGTATATTTCCAAGATGAGTGTGGAGATTGAAGTTATGATTTCACCAAGAATGAATTTTACTGTTTAATCATATATAGAGATTTTATATCACAATATTATTCATTTGAATATTGATCTGAAATATTTAAATATCCATGCTTTAAAGGATAAATTTATGAAAACTATTCAGATTGATCTTGAGGATATAAATTAAATAAATGGTATAATATTATTTTATCATGTTTTTTTAAAAAAAAAAAAAAAAAAAAAAAATTATAAATTCAATATATATATATATATAGCGTTAATCCAATTATATTTTTTATACGTTATTTAATTACAATAAATATATGAAAATTCTATTAATAATACCATAATTATTTAATCTTTTTCTATATATTAAATATATTTATTATTGAACTTTAAAATTTTTGATTTTAATAATAAAGAAATGAATTAAAAAAAAAAAAGTATAATACTAATTTAATATTTTTTTTTATAAATAATAATAAATTATATAATTATATATAAATTCTGTTTTATATGCTTATATATTTAAATATAAATATATAAAATAATGTTAAGAAGTCACGCAGAATGTGGTGTATACACACACACACGAAATTTATATAAAATTAAAATTTTTAAATATATATAAATATAAATTTATATAAAATATAAACTTTTTTTTTTTAAAAAATTTTTATTTACTTATTTTTAAAATGAAAAATAGAAATAATAATACATGAAATAATAATACATAAATATAAATAATCATAGATTAATAAATTACTATTTAGAAATACTAGAAAATATTCAAATAAAAAAAAAAAAAAAAAAATTTTAAAAATTTAACATTTAAGAAAAATAATAAAAATTAAATCTTTAGAAATAAAAATAAATATTTTTAATATATTCAATTGAATGAAATTAACAGTCTTTTGATATATTAAATAATGAAAAAAAAAAAAAAATAAATAAAAATAAAAATAAAAATTTGTATTTAAAATAATCAAAAAAAAAAAAAAAAAAAGAAAAATAATAATAAAAAATTTATAAAAATTTTTAAATAAAAAAAATTCATAAATAATGCCTAATAATCCAATTGAATTATTTTTTATTATTGAATTGAATAGTATTAAAAATTTATATTATAAATTGAAAAATAAAAAAATAATAATAAAATAAAATACATTTATATAAATTTATGAAATTAAAATATCATTTATTATAAGTCTAAAATATTAAGTGTATTTATTTATTAATATATATTTATTAAATTATTTATTTATTACTTATATGTTTATTCATTAAACTATTTATTTATTTATTTAAATATTTAATTATTAAATAATTTATTTATTTAAATATTGTAAATCTTTAAATTTCATCGATGACGTTTTCATTTTATTTGCCAATAAAGTAAGGAATCTTTCCTTACTTCCCTCTTATTCTAATATTTTAGAATATGAAAATTTCTAAAAAAGGTATATTTATATATTTCTTTTTGATGGAATTTCAGCTTTAGATGAGCTACCATTCGATATTGGGGAATGAGGATATTTAAGTGAACAACCCTTAAAAAATTCCCAAGGGTCTACTGTTACGTATATTGTGGGGCTTGCGGAATATCTTGCTAATACAATACCTATCATCGATAGCTCTTTTGAGTTACTTTTTGAGAGGTTTAGCAAAAACACTTTCATCACCAAGAGTGTCGATGTCGTATCGATATGGAAAAGGAACAATGCAGTTAGAAGTCCTGTTAATTCTAATCAATACAGCACAGTTCCGAACATAGAACCTATAGTTAAGTAATTCAACTTTTGATGATCTTTCTTGTGGTTTAGGGGAGAGTCTAGTGGATACAACACTATCTATTTCAAAGATGTTTCTTATTTATTTTATTATTTTAGATTTTAATGGTGATCATGTTACTTAACAGAGTATCACGCCGAAATTTTTTTTCACTTTTGAACTTATTTTTATTCTTTATTGCAATAAATTTTCTTTGATTAATTTAAATTTGTTTATTTTTAATTTTTATTATTTTTGTTTTACTTAATCTTTTACATACATTTTATTTTTTTTTCTTTAAATTATATAATATATTTTTTTATAATAAATATAATACATAAAAATATATTAATTTATTTAATAAAGCACTGGAAGTGTATTCTCTTCCTTGTCAAAAAAAAAAAAAAAAAAAAAAATTATTTAAATATTTAATTATTAAATAATTTATTTATTTATTTATTTATTTATTTATTTATTTATTTATTTATTTATTTATTTATTTATTTATTTATTTATTTATTTATTTATTTATTTATTTATTTATTTATTTATTTATTTATTTATTTATTTATTAAAAATTATTCATTCTATTTTGCAAATAAACAACTTTTCTTTTTTTTTTTAATTTAAATATTAAATAAAATCATATTTTTTAATTTAATTTTTTAATTATTTTAAAACTTAAAATATTAAAAAGAATTTTCTTATTTCTAAATCTTATTTATTTCGAAATCTTATTTAATATATTTTTTGTAAATATAAAGTATTTTTTAAATTTAAAAAAATGATTTTATTATTCTATTGTGTATCCAATTATACTTTTTTATTTTTAAATATTTTGACATTTGACAAACAATACCGTTCTTTTTATCATTATAATTTTTTAATTTAAAGTGTTTAATTATGTAAAGAATAAATATATGAATATTTTTCATATTAAATAAGCAATTATTCTCTTTTTTTATTCAATATTTATAAAGTACCAATAAATAATTAATCTTTTTTTTTTTTAATGATTTTATAATAAATTTTAATATTTTATTAATTAAATTCTTTTGATTTTTAAAATAATTATTAATTTATTTTTAATATATTTATGTCAATATTCATTTAATTTATATTTTGAAAAATAGAAAAAAAAAAAATTTTTTTTTTATAAGAATAATTATAACATTTTATTTTATTTGTGTTTAATTGTTATTTTATTATATAAATTTAAATATTTATATAATAATTGTGATTTAAATATTTATTAAAGTTTTAATTTTTTTATTATTATTATTATTATTATTATTATTATTATTATTATTATTATTATTAAATATATTATTAAACATATAAATATCCCTTTTTTTGTTCTATTTATTCCTAAAAAAAAAAAAAAAAAAAAAAAGAAAAAAACTAATATATATATATTTTAAAATAATAATAATATATAATTAACATTTAATTTTATTATATAAATATAAAAAATCAAATATTTTTCAATGATTAAAACAAAATTAAGTTTTTTATTTGTACTTCTTATTTATGGTAATTTTTTTTTTTATAAAAAAATATATTTTATGAATTGATAATTAATTTTATCATGTAAATTTTAAATTTTATTTTATTAATATACTGATTTTATTTATTTATTAAACTTTAATTATATATATATAAATATATATATATATATATATTTTTTGGTTTAATAATTAGTTCATTGCGCTTTTGGTGATATATCCTTTATTTCAAAAGGTCAACGTGCTGAATTATTTGAAATAATGGATAATGAGGTTCCTACATTCAGAATATCATTACCAGATAATGAGTTTACTAAATTAAAGAGAGCTTCGAATAATATTTCTTTAAAATATATTAATTACAAAATAAAAGAAATAATAGATTCATTAAATCAACAAAATTTTAATGATTTTAAAAATGATTTTTCTGAATTATTTCCAGAATTAACTATCAATGAAGATGGTTATCTTTATCTTAATGAAAGTGATTTTATGATTTCTTCTGAAGATTATATGAATAGTGAGCAAATAAATTACAGCGAACTTGAAATTATATTTAATATATTAAATAGTAATAAAAATTTAAATTTAATTAGTGTACTTCATGTTCTTTCACTATATAAGTCTTATTTAATGAATGAAGATTTATTGAAAATTATAAATAGATTTGAAAGTCATTTAATGATGGACAAGGATGAAAATTTCACTTTTATAAAAGAAAAATATATTATAGAAATTAAAATGGAGATTGATTATATAAATAATTTAAATTTTAAAGAAATTTTTCCTGAAATTAATTTTTCTGAATTATTTCCTGAATTACCAATTAAAGAAGATGGTCATCCAAATATTGATTTCAGAAATTATATACTCCCTACTGAAGAATATGAAAGTTTAAAACTAACTTTTGAAGATGATTCGGAATTAATTTTTAATATTTATAATACAAATAAATATTTAAATATTAATAAACTTTTATATTTCCTTTCTACTTCGAATGTTGAATTTACAGATAATTATTTAATGAAATATAAATTAAATAAATTTAAATATCAAGTAATGATAGATGATAATGGAAATTTAATCTATATAAAAGAAAATAATAATCAATATATTAAAGAAATTATAACTTCCATAAATGAACAAAATTTTAGAGAAATATTTCCAAAATGTAATTTCAATGAATTATTACCAGAATTACCGATTAAAGAAGATGGTCATCCAAATATTGATTTCAAAATTTATATAATTCCTAATGAAGAACTTAAAAAATTGGAAAAAATGTTTCAAGATGACGATGAAATTGTATTTAACATTTTTAATAATAATAAAAGTATAAATTTAGTTAAAGTTTTTTATGTTCTTTCTGGATTGGATGATTCCTTAATTGATAATAATTCTAATTTTCGGTATTATTTAGATAAATTTAAATTTAATACTATGATTGAAGATAATGGAAATTTCATCTTTTTAAAAGAGCATAATCAGAAAATTAAAGAAATAATCGATTCTATAAATAAACAAAATTTTATAGAAATGTTTCCAGGATATAATTTCACTGAATTATTACCAGAATTACCAATACAAGAAAATGGACATCCAAATATTGATTTTAGAAACTATTTTATTTCTGATAATGAATATAACAATTTGGAAATGAAGTATGAAAATTACGATAATGTTATATTTGATATATTCAATAAAAATGAATATTTAAATTTAGTAAAGGTTTTTAATACTCTTTCAAAATTAGATAATATAAATATTGATAATATAAATACTGATAATTTTAACTATTGGAATTTTTCACAATATTTAGAAACGTTTGGGGATGATAACGTCTCTATAAATGAAAATAATGACTATGTTTTTAATAATAAATATTATAATTTTGATGATAGTACTAACAATAATGATAATACTGGTGATGATATCTACATGAATCATTATGAAAATAATAGTATAAATAATAATAATATTACTTATAATAATAATATTATTGATTATAATGATAGCAATGAATTCAAAACAAAAAATAGTACATTGACTGTTCATATTAACAAGTAATTATATATATATATATATTTATATAACATTAATATTTTTATTATATAAAATTTTATTAATATTTTAATTAATGTTAATATTACTATTTAGTATAATTATTATTACGATAATGATAGTAGGAAAAAATTATATAATAATTAATTTTAATTTTATTTTAAATTTATATTTTTATTAATATATAATTATATTGATTAACTAATAATAAATTTATATTTTAATATATTTATATTAAATATTTTTTTTTAATAATTTTACTAATTTCAAAATCTGACATTATAATTTTTTTTCCAAAAAAAATAAAAAATAAAAAATAATAATCGCAGTCAAGAATTATCATTTAATAAAATAACTTTTTCGTTAGGAGGTCATAATTCTCGTGCTTATTCAAAACCTGGTTTTAATTTAAAAATTAGAGGTGGAAAAGAATTATTTGGACGTCGTCAATTTAAACTTCGTGGTGATGCTTCAGAACCATCTTATATGAGAACAAAATTAATGTGTGATATTCATAATAAATTAGGTTTACCATCAATTTCAGCAAATTATATTACCCTATATATTAATGATGAGTTTATGGGATTATATATTTTGACAGATGCTTATAAAGAATCTTGGATTGAATATGTTTATGGAGAAAAAGATACTACAAATTTATATAAATGTGAGTACTGTGATCTATTATATGATTCAAGAAATGATTTCGAAAATGAAAACAAAGAAGCTTCCGACAATCAAGAACTTTATAAATTTTTAAAAGCAATGACAAAAGCTAAATCTTCAGTTGATGTTGAATCTATTTTTGATCTTGATCAATTTTATAAAGAAATTGCTATAGAATATTTATCATCTTCATGGGATCATGATCAACATAATTATTATGTTTATAAGAATCCTCAAAATAATAAATGGATTTATTTAATTCATGATTTTGATCTTGATATGTGTTCATATTCTGATCAATTTAGTGAATGCATAAATTATGATTTCAAAAACTTTTCACGTATTAGTATTGTAAAAAAATTAATTTCTAATAATATTGAACATTTTAATGATATATTAAAAGAAATTGTAATTAAAGTTTTTAATCCTGCTACATTATTCCCAAGAATTGATGAAATCAAATCATTTATTAGACCTTATGTTCAATTAGATAAAACACTAAATGATAATGGAGAATATCCTGGTAGAATGAATAAAAATGATGATACCTTTTATAGTATGGAACAATGGGAAGCTTCAACTGAATTTGATGAATCATTAATTGGATTGAAACAATTTATTCTTTTAAGATATAGATATGTTTGTAAAGAATTTAGTATTGAATGTGATCCTATGTATCTTGATGAAAATATGAATATGAATTTAACAATAACTGAAACTGAATCGTTATATCCAACTGAAACTGAAGCTTCTTCATTTTTAATTCCAACATCAACATTTGATTTAATTAATATAGAAGCTACTACTACTACTATTGAAGATACCATTCTTCCTACTTCTACATCAATATTTGATTCTAACATTGATTCTAACATTACTTCTTTAGCATTAGACTTTACCAACACTGAAATTACTACTTCCATTGAAGATACTATTCTTCCTACTACTATTTCAGTTCTTCCAACTACTAATTCGATTCTTCATACTACTAATTCGCAATTAAATGAGCCAACTGGAACATTACCACCAATATCACAAACAACAGTCACATTTAAATGTTTATCAGAATTCGTTGGATATCCATGTTGTTCATCTGAACTTACGACCGTCTATGCTAAGGATGAATATGGTGAATGGAGTTATGATTTCACCAAGAATGAATGGTGTGGTTTAACCAAGTTTGAAGATTCTTCAAACCAAGATCATTCAGGTGAATGTTGGTCAGAAATATTAGGATATCCATGTTGTAAAGGATGTAAAATCTATGAAACTGACTCAGATGGATCTTGGGGATATGAATTTAATCAATGGTGTGGTATTATTTCATCCCGTTGTCAAAAAGAATAAATAAAAAAAAAATTTTTTTTAAGTATATATATATATAAATATATTAAAATAAAATATGAAATTTTTCAATTTAAAATTAAATAAATAAATTTAAAAAAAAAAAAAATAGAAGCTATAATACATAAATATAAATAATCATAGATTAATAAAATGCAATTTAGAAATACTAGAAAATATTCAAAGAACAAAAAATATATAAATTTAACCTTTAAGAAAAAGAAATAAAAATTAAATCTTTGAGAATAAAAATAAATATTTAATATATTCATTTGAATGAGATTAACAGTCTTTTGGATATATTAAATAATGAAAAAAAAAAAAAAAAAAAAAAAAAAAAAAAAAAAAAAAAAAAAAAAAAAAAAAATTAATTAGAGACAATCATAAAAATAAAATTAAAAAAATAAAGATAAAAAATATATAAAAATTTTTAAATAAAAAAAATATTCAAAAGTAATGTTTAATAATCAACTTAAAGTATTTATAATTATTAAATATTATTTAATATAAATAAATTAAAAAAAAAAAATATAAAATTAATATAAAATATATTCTTATATATTTAAAGAAGTTAAAATATTATTTATTATAAGTCAAAAATATAATGTATATTTATCTATAAATATATATATTAATTAAACTATTTAATTATTTATTTAATAAATTATTTATTTACTTATTTATTTATTAATTTATTAATTTATTTTCACTTTAATTTAATACAAATTTAATCTATATTAATTTTAATTTCAGTGTAACGAAATCAGAAAAACAATGTTTAGAATGTAATATAATAATTATTGTCTTCAAGATTTAAAATATATAAAGTATATATATAAATTAAATGTTATAAATCTGCATGTGATTTCAATAAATTTATTAATATTGTTGTATCATATAATAAATCGTGTAAATAAATTCATAAAAATATAATAAATTTTGGAAAAAAGAATATTTATATTGGAAAGAAATTGGATATTCGTTAGATCTTAAAAATGATGGTAGGAAAGCCTGGAAATGGATAAAAAAAAGAATAAAAAATAAATAATCAATCATTCACAGTATCTCATTTTATTAAAGAAAATAAAAATGAATTAATATCTTCTATAGATGAAAAAATTAAAGGTCAGACATACTCAATATAAATTTCTATAGGCGGATTCTTCATGTCCTAATCTTTCTTAGGACTTTTAGAAAGATTTTGATGATTCAGAAATTTAAAAATACATGGCACAAGAATAAGAAATTAACCAAATTAAAAACAATGAAGAAATAAATGAGTCAATTTTATCTATTCTTAACTTTAAAGCATGTTGTCCTAATAGGATTCCAATGAAATTCTTCAAAATTTTAATTACTGGTAAAAATAATTCAGACCAATCTAATGAAAATAATAGTAATATTTCATCTCGATTTAAATATCTCAAAAACTTAATCAATTATGGTGATATTCCAAAATTATGGAATAACATATCAATAATTTCTATACATATAATGGAAGATTCACCAGAATTCAATAAGTATCGCAGAATCTCTCTTATTAATTATTCTTTAAAAATTTAGCAAAAATCATCGATAATAGAATCTCTAAATATTATTAGACCAAAACAATTAAGATTTCATAACCGAGAAGAATGTATCAGCCTTTTCACTTCATTAAGAATTATTTGTCAGATATGAAAATTTGAAAATATAGATATGTACTTTGCCTTTTAAGCCTTAAAAAAACCTATGACTCAGTTTCTATATATAATGTATTAATGAATATTCATTACTTAGGCATTAGAGTTTTGTGCTGAAATTTTATTGAATACTTATTTTCCAAGACTAAACATTTAAAAAAGAATTTTATTGGTTCTAAATCTTATTTACTATTTTTTCATAGTTATATTGGTTCATTCTGTTAGAACAATACAAGATACTGTAGAAGCCAGTGTTTGAATCCCCGACAAAACACCAAATAAACACTGAGGTTTTCTATCCTGGGGTATCATGTAACCACAGTGGTACCCAAAAAGCCTTCTCTCAACTGATTATTAACTTAAACCTGATACTACACTACGACTTAATTACTGACGTTGGGGTTGAGACCGTTAATTCAAAAGAAATTATACTGGACGAATTCCAATACGCCAATGATTACACCCACTGGGGGAATGAATGGTTCACATTCGAATGCTTGTAATCAATGGAGATATATGTAGGAATGTATAGGGAATTCAGCTCCAGACAGACGAGTAACAACCTATTGTGAGCGGAGACGCTGTACTGATATACTAAATATTATCACACTTATAGTAATTACTGCACCCATTATGTTTGTGTCTATGTATTTTATTATTTTTTTCATATTAATATAAAAATATTTTAATTTAAAAAATTATTTATCATTCTCTTTTTCAAATATAAAATATATATTACTTTTCTAAATATTTTGACATTCGACAATCTTTTTTTTTTTTTTTTATTTTAATTTAAATAATAAATAAAAACAATTTTTTTATATTATTATTTTTTAATTATTTAAAAACTTTAAATATGAAAAAGAATGTTCTTATTTCTAAATCTTATTTATTTTGAATCTTATTTATTATATTTTTTTTGAAAATATAAAGTATTTTTTAGATCAAAAAATAATATATAATTCTATTTTGAATTAATTATATTATTTTTATTTTTAATTATTTTGACAAATACCGTTCTTTTTATTATCATATTTTTTAATTAAAAATGTTCTTTTGATTATTAACAAAATAAATACATGAATATTTTTCTCATTAAATTAATAATTATCTTTTCCTTTTAATTCAATATCAAATAAGTTATTAATAAATAATTAACAATTTTTTTTATAAATAATCAATAAATATTTAACCATTTTTTATAAATAATCAAAATATAATTAACCATTTCTTTTTTAATAATTAAAATTTCATATTAAGTTTTAATAATTTATTATTTAAATTCTTTTTTTTTTTTTTTTTTTTTTTTTTATAAAAAAAAAAGTATTAATTTTATTTTTAATATATTTGTGTCAATATAAATTTAATTAATTTTTGAAAAATATAATATAAAAAATCAAATATACTTTATTAAATAAAAATTATTTTGTTAGAATATATATTAGCTTAATATAAAATTTTTTTCTTATTTTCAATTCCTTTTTTTTTTAAGTTTATATGTATCTTCATGAAGCTATTATTATCCTCATCCTACTTTTTACTTTAAATCTTTATTAGAATTTTTTTTTTTTTGTAAATTTATAAATTGATCTTTTTTTAGTATTATAAAAGATCTCTTAAATTATATTCTTCTAAAATTTAAATAATATATTAAGATTTAAAAATTTCATTTTTAATTTTCTTATTATATATATATATGTATATTTATTATTATTATTATTATTACTTTTTTTTTTTTAATTTGATATTAAAAGAGATAAAATAAAAATAAAAAAAAATTTTTTCTCATAATTAAAATATAAATGAAAAAAAATATATATATATATATTTGTAAATAAGCCATTAAGATGAAAAAGTAAATAAATTAAAATTATCTTATAATAAATATTTATATAAATAAGTATATGATATTTTTTATAAATACTTAATTATAAAATACTATAAAAATCATTGAAAAAATGGAATTATATATATAAAATACATGTATAAATAAATGTATAAATTATAATTTATATTTATTAAAATAATAAATAAACAAACAAATAAATAAATAAATAATTGGAAATATAATAATTAATAAACTTTATTTAATTTATACTATTAAAAAAATTAACACCTAACCCTATTCTTGAGTAACTATATGATGGGGGAAGTGCAGTATATTTCATTTCGAAAAGTTGCATTCCGGAAAATTCGACAATTTTTTTTTTTTTTTTTTTTTGAAAAATTTCATTTAGAATTTCGATAAGGCACATTTCTCAAATTTTAATGAATAGATAAATAAATAATAAAATAAATAAATAATAAATTTGTTATACAAGAAAATAAAGAATTTAAACATAATAAATAATTAGATATTTTTTATTTTATTATTTTTTTATTTATTGGATAAAAAAAAAATACAAATAATTTCAGAATAATTCTTTTTTTATAGATTATTATTGAATAATAAATAAAAATAATTATAATAATAATAAATTTTTATAATAATAAAATTTAATAATAATAATAAATATTAATTATTTATTAACTGGAAAATAAAACTTTTAAAATAATTTATCAATACAATAAAATTCTATCAAAAACCATTTAGTTTTTTCTTTTTATTTATTAATTATTTAATAGTTTCATTTATATATCGTGTTTTTCAAATAAATAACTTTTTTTTTCTTTTTTTACTAGATTATTTTTAAATATTTCTTTTATTAATAATATTAATTAGAATAGTTTTTATTAAAATTTAAGATTTATAAAATACTGTGTAAAAATTTAAAGTTATAAAATGATCAATTAATTATTTAAATAAAAAAAAATCTTTCGAAATGCCTCATACTCCATTTTATATTATTATTATAATTATAATTAGATTATAAAAATATTAACAATTTTAATATATGTAAACATTTGGTATTTTTATTACTTTGATATTAAATAGACAAAGTAATAAAAATACCAAATGTTTACATATATTAAATGTATACTTTTTATTATTACATAAATTATATTTACAATAAATTATTTTAAAGATGTACGTAGGGTGCTTCTATATGGAATTCTTTGCTATGGAGAGTTGAGTGTGCCGACGCCGTACTGGTATGGCAGTTAATCATAATATGGGGGAAGACAAAAGTCTTCAGTCTATAAAAAAAAAAAAAAAAAAAAAAAAAAAAAAAAATATGCAAAAGAAATGTAATATCATAATTATTAATAATTTACTTTTTATTATTATTATAACATAATTTATAATGTCTGAATTATTAATAATTAAAGTTTAAATGATAACATAAAAGTCTGTATAATTATTTAAAATTACTCATTATATAGAACCAATAATTTTTAATCATTAGTAATTAAAGTTGTTATTCTATAATAAAAAATTTTTTTTTTTTTTTTGCCGCAATTACTGTGAAATTTAATCTTTATTTATTTATTCATTTATTAATTACATAAATATTTTTTTTTAAAAAAAAAATTAATAAAAAGATTAATATTATTTGTCCAATTAGAACATAATAATATTTTAAATAATAATGTGAAATAAAAAGTAATATTCAAAAATAAAGTGTATAAATAAATCAGAATAAAGTTCATATGCAACAAACCTCATCATATTACTTATACTGGATTAGGGTTTGAATTGACTATTTTGAAAAATTATAATAAAATGATAAATAAATAATAAAATAAATAAATAAATAATAAAATTATTTATTTATTTATTTTATTATTTATTTATTTATTTTATTATTTATTTATTTTTTTTATTATTTATTTATAATTTTATTATTATTTTTTAAAATGCACTTTACCCAATTTTTATACTATAATTTATAATTATAATTATTATAAATCTTTATTATTTATATTATACTTTCTATAATATTAAACTAAATAATTAATTATTATTTTAAAATAGTTTATAATCAAAGAATTTTATATAAAGAATTCATTTTATATATATTCTTTGCAACAGCAGCGTTATTGCCATTTTTAATTTTTATTTTTATTATATTAATAACTATAAGTAGTTTAATATTATTAACAATATGAAATTATAAAATTGAATATTTAAATAAATTTAAATAAATGAATAAATAAAATTATATTTATAAATAACCAAAATAATATATATTGCTTCTCCCTAAAAGAGATAAAACGAACAGAGATATATAATTAAATATTTATATTAATAAAAGGAAAAAGAAAAATTTTTATATTGTTTTTATATATTAAATTTTATTTATTAATATTTTTATTTAATAGTGCTTAACTTTTTTATTTTAGAATATTCTTCAAAATAAAAAAAAAAGATAGAATATTCTTTTTTAATTTATTATTTTATATTGTTTTTATAATAAAAATAAATTTTGAATAGCAATAGTAAATTAAAAAACTTAATAATTATAATTAGTAACGTAATATATATATAGATACATTTTTCGATTTTTTTTTAAAATTCAAAAAAAAAAAAAAAAAAAAAAAAAAAAAAAAAAAAAAAAAAAACGAAAAAAAAAAAAATATATATATAATTTCATTAAATAATAAATAAAAAAAAAAAAAATAAATAAAATTGGAATAATAAAATTAATATATAAATTAATTAAATTTATGTAGATTATAATAATAATATAAATAAAATTAAAAAGAAAAAGAAAAAAATTATTGATCAAATTAAAAAAAAAGGTTTTATCTATATAATTAAAATGAAAATAATTATTCCACTTATTTTGTTTTCATTTGGTAATTATTTTTTATATTAAAATATATTTTATAAATAAATATTATAAACTTTCTAAATAATATTATTTTTATAAAATTTTTTATAAATTTTTTAATTTATAATAATAAATTTAATATTTATTTATATCTTATATTTTTATATAATTATAGTTTATTATGTTTTGGGTGATGTACCTTTTATTCCAAAAGGTCAGCGAGCTGAATTATTTGAAAAAATGGATAATGAAGTTCCTACCGTTAGAATAAATTTACCTGAAGATGAATATAAATATATAAAGAATATAGCAAAGGTTTTATTTTCAGCAGATTATATTAATGATGAAGTTAAGGAGATAATTTATTCAATAAATGAACAAAACTTTAATGAAATACATTCAGAAACTAATTTTAATGAATTATTACCTGAATTATTAATTAATAAAGATGGATATCCAAATATTGATGTTAATAATTATATTATCACAGAAGAAGAATATAAAAATTTAATTAATGTTTATAATTCTTCAGAAGAAATCATATTTAATATATTAAATAGTCAAGAACATCTAAATTTAATAAAAGTATTTAATATTATTTCGAATTTAGATGAATATCTATTAAATGAAAATGAAAATCTAAGTATGTATATAAAAAGATATTTTAATTGGTCTTTTATGGATGATAATTGTAACTATCAATATGAAAGTAATAAATATAATAGAGAAGTTAAAGCAATAGTAAGTTCATTAAATAGACAAATTTTAAAAGAAATATTTCCAGGATATAATTTTAATGAAATATTACCTGAATTACCAATGAATGAAAATGGTCATCCGAATATTGATTATCAAAAATACATTATTGATGAAAGTGAAAATGATTATTTTTATGACATAGATGAAATAGTATTTAAGAATCTTCGTGATAATGAATATCTTAATTTGATTAAAGTATTTTATACTCTCTCAGGATTGAATATCTATGAAATAAATAATAATTTTGATGATATAACGAAAAATATTGATAAATATGGATTACATGTATATATGGATGATGATGGAAATTTCCAATACACATCTTCGGATTATATTAAAGAAATTAATAAAATAGTTATTTCCTTAAATAAACAAAATTTTAATGAAATATTTCCAGGATTTGATTTCAATGAATCATTACCAGAATTACCTATGAATGAAAATGGACATCCAAATATTGATTTTCATAAATATGTACCAACAGAAAGAAAATATCAGGAATTAAAATCTCAATATTCAGACGAACAAATTTTATTTGACATCTTTAATAATGATACATATTTAAATTTAATAAAAGTATTTAATACTATTTCACAATTAGATTTATCCGAAATAAATTCTGATGATGATTTAATTAGTAGTATTAATAATTTCGGATTTAATGTCTATAAAGATAATGATGAAAATTTCCAATATATATCAAATTATTGTAACCAATATATTAAAAGTATTGTAGAAAAAATAAATAAATTAAACTTTAATGAAATATTTAAAGGAAATGATTATGCTGAAATATTACCTGAATTACCAATGAAAGACAATGGACATCCAAATATTGATTTTAGACAATATTTAATCTCTGAAAGTGAATACGAAGAATTAGAGGAGGAAATATAATAATGATTATTTAATTTTATTTAATATTTTTAATAATAGTAAATATTTAAATTTAATAAAAGTAATTAATACTCTTCCAGAATTAGATACTTCTGAAATAAAAGATGATGAATCATTGGAATATATAGTTGATTTTAGAAATAATGTAATTATTGATGATGATGGAAATCTCCAATATATTGACAAATATTATGTCAGAGACATTAAAAAAATCGTAGAATATTTAAATAAACAAAATTTAAATGAAATATTTAAAGGAACTAATTATACTGAAATTTTACCTGAATTACCAATGAATGAAAATGGACATCCAAATATTGATTTTAAAAAATATATAATCTCTGAAAGTGAATATGAAGAATTAGAAGAGAAATATGATTATGGTTATTTAATTATATTTAATATTTTTAATAATAATAAATATTTCAATTTAATAAAATTATTTTATCTTCTTCCAGAATTAGATATTTCTGAGATAGAAGATAGTTATTTATATGATTATTTAGAAAAATTTAATAATAATAATATCCATAAAGATGATGATGGAAATTTTTATTATTTAAATTTAAATAAGGAATATTTTAAAGAAATTGAAAAAATAGTTAATACATTAAATGAACAAAACTTTAAAGAAATGTTTCCAGAATATGATTTTAATGAGTTATTACCAATGAGTGAAAATGGATATCCAAATATTGATTATAAAATATTTTTAATTCCAGAAAAAGATTCTAGGGAGTTGGATTATGAATATGATTATCTCAATGAACAAGTATTTCATATCTTAAATAATAATAAGGAGTTAAATTTAATAAATGTATTTTATATTCTTTCAGAAATGGATACATCTAAAATAATTGATGATGATCTCTTAAATTATATAAATGAATATGGGAATAATGTAGTAAAGATGAGCAATGGAGAATTCGAAATAATGAAAAAGTCATTTGAATTTATTAAAGAAGTAATTGAATACTTAAATGAACAAAACTTTAATGAAATATTTCCAGGATACGATTTTTCCGAAATATTACCTGAATTACCAATGAATGAAAATGGACATCCAAATATCAATTTTAGAGATTATTTAGAAATTAGTATTCAATATGAATATTTGTATGATTCAGATGATCAATTAGAATTTTTATTTAATACTTTCAATGATAATAATAAATTAAACTTAATCAAAGTCTTTTATACTATTTCTCAATTAAAAATGGAATCCAAAAATGTTAAAAATAGATTTAAATATTATATATATCGCTTAGGAACACAAACAGCTCTAAAGGATGGAGAATTTATTTATAATGGTGCTGATGATGCTGAAAATAATATGAAAAGTAAATTTGATTCTAATTATTTCAAAGAACATTTCGAAAATTACAATTTTAATATTACCAATAATGAAAGTAAAACAGATTATAGAAGTAATTTTAAAACTAAAAATGGTTCTATGACAGTTGAAATTAATAAGTAATTATTTATAAATTTTTTTTATTACTTTAATTATTTAATTATTATTTATTTTAATTTTTATAATACAATTATTATATGTATTATTATTTATTATTATTTATTATTATTTATATATTATTTATAATTATTTATAAATATTATTTATTATTATTAATTTATTATTATTTTATTAAATTAAACCTTTCTTTTTATATATATTATATTTTATATATTTTATATTGTTTTATTATTATTTTTATATAAATAAATAAATAAATAAAAAAATAAATTAATATTTATTTATTTATAAATTTATTAATTAATTAAAAATTTATATTAATGTATATTTTTATTTTATTTTATTTTATTTTTTTTTTAATTAAAAATTTTTATAGTCAAACATTATCATTTAAAAAAATTACTTTTTCATTAGGTGGTCATAATTCTCGTAATTATGCAAAACCTGCTTTTAATGTAAAAATTCGTGGAAATAAAGAATTATTTGGTCGTAGTCAATTTAAATTACGTAGTGATATTTCAGAACCATCCTATATGAGAACTAAATTAATGAGTGATATTCATAATAAATTAGGCTTACCATCACTTTCAGCAAACTATATTTTATTATATATTAATGATGAATTTATAGGTTTATATATTTTAACAGATGTATATAAAGAAACTTGGATAGAACATGTTTATGGAGAAAAAGATACTAAAAATTTATATAAATGTGATAGTTGTTCCTTAACATATGATGGAAGATCTGGTTTTGAAAATGAAAATAAAGAAGCCACGGATAAGAAAGAACTCTATGAATTTTTAGCAAAATTGACGACTGCTGAATCATGGACAGATGTTGAATCTATTTTTGATATTGATCAATTTTATAAAGAAGTCGCTATTGATTATTTAGCAGCTTCTTTTGATCATATTAATAGTTATCATAATTATTATATTTATAAAAATCCTCAAAATAATAAATGGATTTATTTAGTTCTTGATTTTGATTTTGATTTGGGTTGGACGTTATCTTCATATGAAAGTGACATATATAAAACTTTTGATGAATATTTGAAAAATGAAGTAGCATATAAATTGATTTATAGTAATTATGATCATTTTATTGAAATATTAAAAGAAATCGTAGTTAAAGTTTTTAATCCAGCAATATTGTTCCCTAGAATTGATGAATTAAAATCATTTATTAGACCTTATGTTAAGTTAGATAAAACACCAAATTCGGATGGTAAATATCCTGGTAGAATGAATATAAACAGTAGAACATTTTACACTATGGAGGAATGGGAAGCTTCAACTGAATATGATATATCACAATTAGGATTGAAACAATTTATTCTCTTAAAATATAAATTTGTTTGCCAAGAATATAATATTGAATGTGATCCAAACTATCTTGATAACAACAATAATATAACAATAACCGAAACTGAATTATTATATCCAACGGAAACTTCAACTTCAATAGTTGATTCTACCTTCATTGAAACCACCACTTCTATTGAAGATACCGTTCTTCCTACCGTTACTTCAATATTTGATTCTAATAATGATGAAATTACTACTTCTATTGAAGATACCGTTCTTCCTACCGTTACTTCAATATTTGATTCTAATATTGATGAAACCACTACTTCATTTGAAAATTCTGTTATTTCTACTGCTACTTCAACATTTGATTCTGTTGACATTGAAACTACTACATCTGTAGAAAATACCATTCTTCCTACTGTTACTTCAATATTTGATTATAATATTGATGAAACCACTACTTCTATTGAAAATTCTGTTATTTCTACTGCTACTTCAACATTTGATTCTGTTGATATTGAAACTACTACATCTGTAGAAGATACCATTCTACCTACTGTTACTTCAATATTTGATTATAATATTGATCAAACCACTACTTCTATTGAAGATACCATTCGTCCTACTGTTACTTCAATATTTGATTATAATATTGATGAAACCACTACTTCTATTGAAGATTCCGTTCTTTCTACTGCTACCTCAACATTTGATTCTGTTGATATTGAAACTACTACATCTGTAGAAAATACCATTCTTCCTACTGTTACTTCAATATTTGATTCTAATATTGATGAAACCACTACTTCTATTGAAGATTCCGTTCTTTCTACTGCTACTTCAACCTTTGATTCTGTTGTTGTTGAAACTACTACTTTTGTTGAAGATACTATTCTTCCTACAGCAACCTCAACATTAGAAGAACCAACAGAAGTAGTAACATCACTCAAATGTCTTTCAGAATTCATTGGATATCCATGTTGTTCATCTGAATTTACAACCGTTTATGCTCAAGATGACTATGGAGATTGGGGTTACGATTTCACCAAGAATGAATGGTGTGGTTTAACTAAAAATGAAGATCCATTAAGTCAAGGTAATTCCGATGAGTGTTGGTCGGAAATATATGGATATCCATGTTGTTCATCAAAAGTTAAGAACATTTATGCTCAAGATGAATATGGAGATTGGGGTTATGATTTCACCAAAAATGAATGGTGTGGTTTAGCCAAGCATGAAGATTCCTCGAAACAAAGTGAATCTGAAGAATGTTGGTCTGAAATATATGGATATCCATGTTGTAAAGGATGTAGAATCTATGAAACTGATTCAAATGGATCATGGGGATATGAATTTAATGAATGGTGTGGTATAATATCATCCCGCTGTTAAAAAACGAAAACGAAAATAAAATATATTTATAATCAAAAATAAAAAATATAAATAAACATACAAATAATTTTTCAATTTAAACAATTAATACAAAGTAAATAATTTTTTAAAAGAAAAATAATTCATAAAAATAAAAAAAATAATATATAAATATTAAAAATATTTTATTAAATTATATTCAATTATAAAATTTGAATTAATGAAATTATAAAAATATAGAATTATAAAATAATAAAATTATAAAAAATATAAAATTATAAAATTATAAAAAATATAAAAATATCATAATATATAAATATATAAATATAAAAATATATAAATATTAAAATATAAAAATATAATAATATAAAAATATAAAGATATAAAAATATAAATATATAAAAATATAAAAATATAAAATATATAAAATAATTCTAAAATTATAGAATTTTAAAATTTTAAATTAAATTATTAATATTATTTTATTATTATAAAATAATAAAATTATATAATTAATAAATTATTTATTATAAACATAAACATGATTAGAAAATAAAAATAAATATATTATATATATTCATTAAAATGAAATTATCAATATTAATAATATTATAATATATTTTAAAAAATATAAAAATTTTATAAAAAAAAAAAATTATAAAAAATATTTTATGTAACATTAAATAACTATAAAATAAAAAAATCATGAATAAATATTATTAATATATATATATATATAACATATAATAAAATTAATCATTTTCTATATAAAATATTTTATTTATTAACTATTTATTTATTTTACTATTTATTTTACTATTTATTTTATTTTATTTTATTTTTTTTTAATTTATTTATAAGTATTAATTATTAATATTTAAATCATCAATAATTTTTAAAATAGTGATGTATTGAAAATTTTTATATATTTAATAAATTACATATAAATTAATTTATATTTTATTAGATTGTTAATTATAAAAAAAAAATAACTAAATTTTTAATTTTTATTAATATATATGAATGGAATGGAACTGAACATCTATTGTTTTCATTTTTATGAAAAGAGGATTATTTTCAAGCTGTAATAACTGTTTTGATATATTTTTTTTATTTAATTTGAATTAAAAAAATTTTTTTTTAGTAAATTTTAATCAACACTAAATTAAATAGGAGTTATTAGTTCATAACAGATTTATTTTTGGAATAAAGAAAAATGTGTAAATTTTTATGTTTTTTTATTTAGAAGATATTAAAATTAAATTAAATTATATAGCATTATTACTATTAGAAGTGGTGGATTTTATATTTACAAAAACTCTCTTGATTGATTTTATTTGGTATAATAAAAATAAATATTTTGAAATCAAGAGGGTTAATATTGAATAGATTTAACAAGAGAAAAAAAAAAAAAAAAAAAAAAGAAACCTCATATTACTAAGGTTTTCGAGTTCATCTAACATAAATAGTAATAACTGTTTTTTTTTTAATTCAATAAAACTATGGATTATGAATCTCTTGATAATATTTATCTTTGCTTTAAGAGAAAATTTAGTATGTCTTCCGCTATTTTTACAGATGTTATTTCTTTCTTTTATTTTTTTAATTTCCTCAATGAAATGGACTACTTTTTCAGGTCCACTGAGAGTTGAAGGAGAAGGACTAGTCTATATCAGGGTGTATTAATTACAGCTTTCTGTAACTCTGATGAAAATCGATGATTATCCTTTCTTAAGTGGCTTCTGGTACAAAGAGAAAAATTTTGGAATATAGGAAAACTATAGAAAGTGAACCTTACGTTTTATATTATTCTAAACTGAATATGTTGTAACATTGAAATCGAAGAATTAATAATATCATGTAGTTTCTACATATTATCATTATAATGAATTTTTTGTTCATTATGGAAAAGATAATTAACCGAAGTTTTCGATGTCATGGAACATCTATTGACAACAAAAGGTTGATTTTTATCCGTGATATATACTTATAGGCTAATACTATTATGAAGGAATTTATTCATCCTTGATGTAAAAAATTCAAAAATAATATTTTGTCAATATTAAAATTATTGATTGATAATATATTATTATGAAATGACAGAAAATTGACCAAATGAGTTCTGTCATATATAATAATAATTTTTTAATAGTAAAAATTATTTTAAAAAGATAATAAATGAATTAATATAATAATGATAAAAGTATTTTTAATCTTTATTGGATTAGGTTAGCTTAAAAACATAAAAAATATTTTTATAATTAAAATATTGTTATTATAATATTACTTTTTATAAAATATTAAAATATATTTTTATAATTAATTATATTTTTATAATTAAAAATCATAAATATTTATTTTATTATTATTCCACAAAATACTAAAAAATATCTTTAATTAATTATTTAATATAAAAGATACAAGTTTAAAAAAAGATATTTTGAATTTTTATTTATTTATTCATTCATTTATTAATATTAATACGCCACTTAACGAAATGCAGCCCAAATATAATAATTATTAATCTTATATAATTAATTATATAAACAAAAATCTAACCATATAAATTTATTATAGAATAAATAATTAATTTATAAATAATTGTTAAAGAATATTTAGTTATATTAAAAATATATAAAATTGTACTTAACAATGTTTTATGTTTAGTCAACATTGGGAGTGTGCATTTCGAAAATTTTTATTACAAAAATTTGTATTTTGTTGTATGGCTTAAATATTTTTAATATTAAGCCACTTAATTTTATTAAAATTTTAATGAATAATAATTAATTAATTAAATAAATAAAATTACAAAAATTTTCAAACACGTAATCTTACGTTGGGAGTGTATCATAATTTTGTGTCTTTTTTCTACAATTTTAAAAAGCCATATATTCACAATATGGCGTGAATAAAAATTGTGGTGATATTTTATGACGTAAATTTATAAGCTACCAAGAATTTGGTGAAATTCAACTGGACAAAATTCAACTTTTGGCGAAATACAACACTTCAATAAATAATAATCAGGTTATTTCTATTTAACATTATAAAATAAAATAAAAATAAGAAATAAGAAAACTTTTTTTTTTTAAACATTAAAAAATAAAAATAAGAAATAAGAAACCTTTTTTTTTAAACATTAAATAATAAAATAAAAATAAATAAAAATTTATTTTTTAAGCATTAAAAAATAAAAAAAAAAAATAAAAAAAAAAAAAAAAAAAAATAAATAAAAAAAAAATAAAAATAAATAAATAAAATAGTAAATAAAGGAATAATAAATAATTAATAATTAAATAATTATTTAAATAATTATATTATATAATTAATTAAAAAAAGATTTATTATTTTAAGTATTAAAAAAAAAAAAGTTTTAAAACATTTAAAAGTATATTTATTAAAAATATTATATTGAAAAATTTTAATTATCAATGGAAGACAATATAGAAATTGAAATAAGTGAAACAAATCGAGGAAATGAACAAATTATTATTAATAACAAACACAAATTTAATTTTTCATTTAAAAGGAAAGATAAATCAAAATTTTATAGATGCACTGAATATAAGACTTTAAATAAATGTAAATCTTTAATTATTTTAAATGATAAAAAGGAGGTTTTAAAATAAAAAAGTTTACATAATCATCTCGAAAAAGAAATTGATGTGTCTATATCAGTAGCAAAACATAAAATTAAGGAAGAAATTAAGAAATATTCAATTCCTATGGATATAAAACCTAAACATATATTTAATACCGTTTCTCAAGAAATGGGACTTATATGTCCCGAATATAGTACAAATAGAACCCAAATAATAATAAATATAAATAAACAATTTCCTCCAAACATAAAAAGTTCTGATGATATTCCCATTGAATCAAAATATTATAAAACGAAAAGAAATGAAAATTTCATGATATTTAAAAATACTGATCTAATAATCTTTCAATTACCATTCCAAGCATATTAATTTTCGAATTATCATAAAAAAATATTTGCGGACGGTACATTTTATGTAGCACCGAAATTTAGTTATCAGTTATTTATAACAGGAACTAATGTTTGGGAATTTAATATGTTTTATACTACTTCCATTTCTATATAGTATTAATATTAAAAAAAGTTTTATTAAAAAATTAAGTTTTATTAACTAAAAAATTAAAATAAAAAACACAAAGAAAAGAATATTTTTTAATAAGAATTTTACTCATATTTATATTTTTTTCAAAAGTTAAAGTTATTAAAAAATTAAAATAAAAGTTTCAAAAAAGTTCTTAAAAATCGAAAAATTTAGAAAAAATAGAAAACAATAGAATTAAGAATATAATAGAATAAATTTTAGTTAATTAAACACAAGAATTATCAAGAAATTCTAGTAATTTCTTGAACTATAAAGAAACTTCAAGATCTTTTAGAATAAATTTATAAAATAATATTAAGTATGAATCGAATCCTAAGTAGTTTGATTCATGGTATTAGTTACTAACAACTATACCAGTGAAACATATCATTCAAAATGATAAAGAATGCCCAAATAATGTTCTTTTAGTTATTCATCCTAAATGATTCATTTAACCCTTAAACAAATTATTTGATTCTTTATTCTTTTGGAACCTTCTATATTCTAATGAATTAATCTATATTCCTAATTAGTACAAATTAAATTATACTATTTAAAAAAAAAAGTATATTTAATATTAATATATATGCTACCTTTATTATTCTTATCTATATTTTATTATTATTAAAATCCTTATCAATATTATATAGTTTATTTTATCAATTTTTTTTTATAGGTTATCAAAATCTTATCAATATTTCTTTTATTAATATTAAACTTATCAATATTAATTATTTCTTTGGAAAATTCCAAATTATAAAATTGTATTAATGATTACTAATAAAAATTAAACATAAAAGAAAATAGTTATATTATTATTATATGTTTTATTATAAATATTATATTATAAATTTGATGAAATGATTATAAATTTTATATTAACAATTTAAATAATATTATTTTTCTAAACTTAGTAAAATTAAACTTTAGGATTAAATAAATATTACTAAACCACAGAATTAACTTCTGTAAAATAAAAAAATGGTCCTTTAAAATATATAATTAGTAGATTAGTAATAAATAATCAGTAATAGATTAATATATAAGTATTATTTATTATAAGTTAAATAATAATTATATTAATAATAAAAAAATAATATAAAATATTTAATAATAATTAATTTTTATTATAAAAAGAAATGGCTTTACCATTTCTATTATTTTAAGAAAAAAATATAAATAACAGTAAAAAAAAATGTAATTTTTATATATTGTAATTTAAACATTGTAATTTTTAAATAAAAATTTAATATAAGATTTAAAAAAATAAAAATTATAAAATTATTTTGTTTATTATTTTTCTTGTTTATTTATTTTCTTTATTGTTTATATTGATACTTATTTTTATTTTTGCCTCTCTCCGAACCTTAACAAGAATAATATTAAAATTATTAATAATTTAACAAGAATCTAATCATTAGAGTAATCCCTAACTAATTAAATAACATAAATAACATAATTAATTTTTAGATTAATAAAATATTAAACTTTATTTTAAATTTAATATTATAATCTTACTTATTAGGTATAATTAATGAAAAATAATAAAATAACAACCTAGTATTAATGTTTAATTATAATATGTTTTGTCGGAATATAAATTAAAAATTATTAATGTTTAAATTTAATTATAATAAGTTTTTGTCGAAATATAAATTATAAACTAGTAATGTTTAAATTTAATTATAATTAGTTTTGTCTGTATTTAACCTATAAAATATTAATGTTTATATTTATTTATAAATAATTAAAAATGTAAATTAGAAAATTAAAAATAACTTTTAAATAATTGTTAAACTAAAATAATTGTCGGAGTATTGTTAATATAACATAAACATTAAAAATGTATATAAATAAGTCATATAATAATAAAAAAATATTTTTTTTAGATAGATGGATAGGAAAAAAATATAAAAATTGATTATTAAGGAATAATCATAATAATAAATAAATAAATATAATAAATTAATAAAAAATAAAAAAAAAAATTAATAAATTAAAAAGTACAACAAATCGCCCCACCAGAAATAATAATTTTTAAATTTAGATTTTTATTTTATAGGTTTATAAAAAAATTTAACTAAATAATAAAACTTAAAAATAATAAAATAATTAAATAATTATTGATTCTGTTATAGGTATATCTAATGCTGCAAAAAAAGTTTTTCCCAAAATAAATATTAAATATTGTGTTTGGCATTACAAAAGATCATTAGAAAAATAAAAAAATATATTATGTTATCATGAAGTGAAGAATAAAAATGATGTATATATTTATTATAAAGCTATTTCGAACTTACCGTTTATAAACCCTAACTATATATTTGATATTTATATTATAATAAAAAGAATTTGTCAAAAAAAAAAGTATAATAATTTTCTACAATTTTTAGAATATTTTAATAAAAATTATTTACTTAAATATAATGTTAATAATTGGAATTATTATGAAAATATAGAGCATTTAACAAACAATGTATCAGAATCTTATAATATCTATGTAAATAATATAATTCCAAATAAGCCTTTATTTTATAAATTAATATATATATTAAAAGAAGAAGAAAACTTATCTTATAATGATTACTAAAAGAGAACTAAAGGAACTTGGAAAAAAAAGCAAAAAATATTTAGTGCAACTGATGAAATTAAAATTTTAATTGAAAATTACAAAAGTAAGGAAATAAATTTATTTTATAATGGATGCAACAGAAATGAATTAGTTAAATTATGGAAAGATTGTTTAATTGATTTAAGCAATATAAATATTAATTTAAAATAAATAATCTTAATTTAAAACAATGCTAGTAAAATACAAATTTATTTACCTATTGTGTTTATTTAATAATCTTAACAGAAATTATCTTTTAGTTATTTTTATTAATCTGAATATATAGCTGGTCCAACCAATTTTATACCACGAACATAAGTAATGCATACAGTAGAAATTAATAAAGCAGTTAATAATTTTTTAAACATTTTAATTTATAAAATTAATACTTTAATATAATACTATAAAAAATACTAATTATAAACCTATTTATATATTTATTTTTTTTTTTTATTATTCAATTATGTAATTACGTATGATATTCTGTAGATAATATAAACAAGGTATTAATAATAATTAATAATATTTAAAATAAAATAAAAAAAATATAATAATTATTTTATATATACAGTAATTATATATATATATTTTTTTTTTATTTAATTTTCTAAAAAAAAATTTTTTTAGTCATAATAATCGTTTGTCTTAATTATTTTTATTATCATTGATAAAGAATTTTCAAAATATTAAGTAAATTTTATAAAAAATGTAAACAAAGAAAATCAATACAAATGTATCAAATTAATGTATTAGAAAAGTTATATTAAATTATATTTTTATATTCTTTAAAGTTATATTAAAACTATATTTTAATTATTATAAATTAGTATAATATATTATCTTTAAACCTTATTATATATTATTTTATATTTTTGTTATATTATATTATTAAAAAATATATTAAATTAAGTTATGAACTATATTAATCTAAAAAGAATAATTATTCATAAAAAGAAAATGTAAATAAACATTTAGAAGGGGACAATTTTATGAAAGAGAGGAAATAATTAGTCAAATAGAATGAAATGTTATTAAAATATTAAATAATATATAATTAATATTTTTAAGTTATATTATTGAAAATATAACTCCTTCAAATAATAAATAAATTTTGTGTAATTATTTATAAAATAAATTTTGTGTAAAATTAATAGTTTATTTTTATAATAAAAAAAATAAAGTTTTTTTTTATTATATAATTTTTATCATTAAAAGTTGTAAAACAATTCTTTCTTGAAAGTTAGAAATTCAATACCACTTTAGATATTATAATATTAATTATAACATTATAATATTAATTAATATATTATTCTGTTATCAATCATTTAAAAATTTATTTATTCATTTATAATTTATTTATTAATTTATTTATTTATTTATTTATTACATAATATGCCATGTTTTTCGAAATGCACTACAATAAAATACAAAGTTTTGTAATAAAAATTATCACCCCATCAACATTATATAGTAAATGTAGTGTGGCTTATATATGTATATTATGGGGATATTGCATTTCGGACTTGCAGGTGAATAAATATAAGCCACATATTTTTTAAGATGGCGTATTGTATATAAATTTTTTTATATAAATTAATAATTAAATAATAATTAAATAAATATTTAATTTTATAATAATTTCATAATTTAATATATATTTTTGATAATAAACACATTTTAAATATTTTTAATAATTATTTTTTCAGAGAAATTATATGTGCCTTTTATTTTAATGTTTTAAATATTAATTTCATAAATAAAAATTTACTAAAAATAATATAAGCCATATTTCGAAAATTTTTGTAAAATATTTTAAAGCCACATTCCTAAACGCACCATATTATTTAATGTAAATTATATTTATTTTTCTAACAAATTATAATAAAATTTATTTATTAATAAAAATAAAAAGGAAATAAGAAAATTTTTTATATTGTTTTATGATATTAAACTTTATTTATTATTATTTTATTTAAATATATAATTAATGTTAACCTTTTTAATTTGGAATATTCTTCAAAATAATAAAAAAGATAGAATATTCTTTTTTTAATAGTTATATTTTTAAATTATTTTAATAATTTTAATAATATAAAAAAAAAAAAAAGATTTTGGAAAACAATAGTAAAAAAAAATTATAATATTTTTTTTTTAAATTATAATATTAATATTTTTTCTAATTGTACTCAGGAGTAACATAAAAAGATAAAAATAACTATTTTTATATTCTTCAAATTAAAAAAATGATAGAATATTCTTTTGTAATTATTATTGTTTTAAATTATTTTTATAAAGATTTTGAATAACAATAGTAAATATTAAAAAACTTTTCAATGTTACATTTGTATTCTAAAAAAATATATTTAAAGTTTATTAATAATTATAATTTTTAAGTATCATAATTATATATATATTCATATATTTTCTTTTTTTTTTTTTTTTTTAAAAATCACAAAAAAAAAAAAAAAAAAAAAAAAAGGAATAAAAAAATTATAATATATAAATTAATTAAATTTATATAGATAATAATAATAATAATAATAAAAAAATAAAAATAAAAAAAAAGAAAATAAGAAAAAAGAAAAAGAAAAAAAGTATTAATCAAATTTAAAAAAAAAAAAAAAGGTTTATCTATATAATTAAAATGAAAATTATTATTCTGCTTTCCCTATTTTCATTTGGTAAATATTTTTTATATTATAATACCTTTTATAATTAAATATTATAAAATTTCTAAATAACATTATTTCTAAATTTATTTTATTAATAATATATGTTTATTATTAAAATTAATTACAATATCTTATGTTTTTAAATTTTTTATAGTTTATTATGTTTTGGGTGATGTACCTTTTATTCCAAAAGGTCAGCGAGCTGAATTATTTGAAAAAATGGATAATGAAGTTCCTACCGTCAGAATAACTATACCTGAAGATGAATATAAATATATAAAGAATGTAGCAAATGTTTTATTTACGGCAGATTATATTAATAATGAAATTAAGGAGGTAATTTATTCATTAAATGTACATAACTTTAATGAAATACTTTCAGAAACTAATTTTAATGAATTATTTCCTGAATTAACATTTGATGAAGATGGATATCCAAATATTGATGTTAATAATTATATTATCACAGAAGAAGAATATAAAAATTTAATTAATGTTTATAATTCTTCAGAAGAAATCATATTTAGTAAATTAAATAGTAAAGAACATCTAAATTTAATAAAAGTTTTTTATATTCTTTCGAAATTAGATGAATATCTATTAAATGAAGATGAAAATCTAAGAATGTATATAAAGAGATATTTTAATTGGTCTTTTATGGATGATAATGGTGATTTTCAATATGAAAGAAATGAATATAATAGAAATATTAAAGGAATAGTAAGTTCATTAAATAGACAAAATTTAAAAGAAATATTTCCAGGATATAATTTTAATGAAATATTACCTGAATTACCAATGAATGAAAATGGTCATCCGAATATTGATTATCAAAAATACATTATAGATGAAAGTGAAAATGATTATTTTTATAACATAGATGAAATAATATTTAAGAATCTTCGTGATAATGAATATCTCAATTTGATTAAAGTATTTTATACTCTCTCAGGATTGAATATCTATGAAATAAATAATAATTTTGATGATATAACGAAAAATATTGATAAATATGGATTACATGTATATATGGATGATGATGGAAATTTCCAATACACACCTTCGGATTATATTAAAAAAATTAATAAAATAGTTATTTCCTTAAATAAACAAAATTTTAATGAAATATTTCCAGGATTTGATTTCAATGAATCATTACCAGAATTACCTATGAATGAAAATGGACATCCAAATATTGATTTTCATAAATATGTACCAACAGAAAGAAAATATCAGGAATTAAAATCTCAATATTCAGACGAACAAATTTTATTTGACATTTTTAATAATAATTCATATTTAAATTTAATAAAAGTATTTAATACTATTTCACAATTAGATTTATCCGAAATAAATCCTGATGATGATTTAATTAGTAATATTAATAATTTCGGATTTAATGTCTATAAAGATAATGATGAAAATTTCCAATATATATCAAATTATTATAACCAATATATTAAAAGTATTGTAGAAAAAATAAATAAATTAAACTTTAATGAAATATTTAAAGGAAATGATTATGCTGAAATATTACCTGAATTACCAATGAAAAACAATGGATATCCAAATATTGATTTTAGACAATATTTAATCTCTGAAAGTGAATACGAAGAATTAGAGGAGAAATATAGTAATGAACATTTAATTTTATTTAATATTTTTAATAATAGTAAATATTTAAATTTAATAAAAGTAATTCATATTCTTCCAGAATTAGATACTTCTGAAATAAAAGATGATGAATCATTGGAATATATAGTTGATTTTAGAAATAATGTATTTATTGATGATGATGGAAATTACCAATATATTGACAAACATTACATCAAAGACGTTAAAAAAATTGTAGAATATTTAAATAAACAAAATTTAAATGAAATATTTAAAGGAACTAATTATACTGAAATTTTACCTGAATTACCAATGAATGAAAATGGACATCCAAATATTGATTTTAAAAAATATATAATCTCTGAAAGTGAATATGATGAATTAGATGAGAAATATAGGTATAATTTAATTTTATTTAATATTTTTAATAATAGTAAATATTTAAATTTAATAAAAGTAATTTATCTTCTTCCAGAATTAGATACTTCTGAAATAGAAGATGATGAATCATTGGAATATATAGTTGATTTTAGAGATAATGTAATTATTGATGATGATGGAAATCTCCAATATATTGACAAATATTATGTCAGAGACGTTAAAAAAATCGTAAAATATTTAAATAAACAAAATTTAAATGAAATATTTAAAGGAACTAATTATACTGAAATATTACCTGAATTACCAATGAATGAAAATGGACATCCATATATTGATTTTAAACAATATATAATCTCTGAAAGTGAATATGAAGAATTAGAAGAGAAATATGATTATGATTATTTAATTATATTTAATATTTTTAATAATAATAAATATTTCAATTTAATAAAATTATTTTATCTTCTTCCAGAATTAGATATTTCTGAGATAGAAGATGGTGATTTATATGATTATTTAGAAAAATTTAATAATAATAATATCCATAAGGATGATGATGGAAATTTTTATTATTTAAATTTAAATAAGGAATATTTTAAAGAAATTGAAAAAATAGTTAATACATTAAATGAACAAAACTTTAAAGAAATGTTTCCAGAATATGATTTTAATGAGTTATTACCAATGAGTGAAGATGGATATCCAAATATTGATTATAAAATATTTTTAATTCCAGAAAAAGATTCTATGAAGTTGAATTATGAATATAATAATCTCAATGAACAAGTATTTCATATCTTAAATAATAATAAGGAATTAAATTTAATAAATGTATTTTATATTCTTTCAGAAATGGATACATCTAAAATAATTGATGATGATCTCTTAAATTATATAAATGAATATGGGAATAATGTAGTAAAGATGAGCAATGGAGAATTCGAAATAATGAAAAAGTCATTTGAATTTATTAAAGAAGTAATTGAATACTTAAATGAACAAAACTTTAATGAAATATTTCCAGGATACGATTTTTCCGAAATATTACCTGAATTACCAATGAATGAAAATGGACATCCAAATATCAATTTTAGAGATTATTTAGAAATTAGTATTCAATATGAATATTTGTATGATTCAGATGATGAATTAGAATTTTTATTTAATACTTTCAATGATAATAATAAATTAAACTTAATCAAAGTCTTTTATACTATTTCTCAATTAAAAATGAAATCAAAAAATGTTGATGATAAATTAGAATATTATATATATCGCTTAGGAACACAAACAGCTCTAAAAGATGGAGAATTTATTTATAATGGTGCTGATGATGCTGAAAATAGTATGAAAAGTAAATTTGATTCTAATTATTTCAAAGAACATTTCGAAAATTACAATTTTAATATTACCAATAATGAAAGTAAAACAGATTATATGAATAATTATAAAACTAAAAATGGTTCTATGACAGTTGAAATTAATAAGTAATTATTTATAAAATTTTTTTATTAATTTAATTATTTAATTATTATTTATTTTAATTTTTATAATATAATTATTATATATGTATTAATATTTTATTATTATTTATATATTATTTATTATTATTTATAATTATTTGTTTGTTTTTATTAAATTATTATTATTTTTTTAAATTAAACCTTTCTTTTTATATATATTATATTTTATTTTGTTTTATTATATAATTTATATAAATAAATACTTATTTATTTAATTTTTAACTAATTAATTTAAAATTTATATTAATGTATATTTTTATTTTATTTTATTTTTTTTTTTTTTTTTAATTAAAAATTTTTATAGTCAAACATTATCATTTAAAAAAATTACTTTCTCATTAGGTGGTCATAATTCTCGTAATTATGCAAAACCTGCTTTTAATGTAAAAATTCGTGGAGATAAAGAATTATTTGGTCGTAGTCAATTTAAATTGCGTAGTGATATTTCAGAACCATCCTATATGAGAACTAAATTAATGAGTGATATTCATAATAAATTAGGCTTACCATCACTTTCAGCAAACTATATTTTATTATATATTAATGATGAATTTATAGGTTTATATATTTTAACAGATGTATATAAAGAAACTTGGATAGAACATGTTTATGGAGAAAAAGATACTAAAAATTTATATAAATGTGATAGTTGTTCCTTAACATATGATGGAAGATCTGGTTTTGAAAATGAAAATAAAGAAGCTACGGATAAGAAAGAACTCTATGAATTTTTAGCAAAATTGACGACTGCTGAATCATGGACAGATGTTGAATCTATTTTTGATATTGATCAATTTTATAAAGAAGTCGCTATTGATTATTTAGCAGCTTCTTTTGATCATATTAATAGTTATCATAATTATTATATTTATAAAAATCCTCAAAATAATAAATGGATTTATTTAGTTCTTGATTTTGATTTTGATTTAGGTTGGACGTTATCATCCTTTGAAAGTGACGTATATAAAACATTTGAAGAATATTTAGAAAATGAAGTAGCGTATAAATTGATTTATAGTAATTATGATCATTTTATTGAAATATTAAAAGAAATCGTAGTTAAAGTTTTTAATCCAGCAACATTATTCCCTAGAATTGATGAATTAAAATCATTTATTAGACCTTATGTTAAATTAGATAAAACACCAAATTCGGATGGTAAATATCCTGGTAGAATGAATATAAATGATAGAACTTTTTACACTATGGAGGAATGGGAAGCTTCAACTGAATATGATATATCACAATTAGGATTGAAACAATTTATTCTCTTAAAATATAAATTTGTTTGCCAACAATATAATATTGAATGTGATCCAAACTATCTTGATAACAACAATAATATAACAATAACCGAAACTGAATTATTATATCCAACGGAAACTTCAACTTCAACAGTTGAATCTACCTTCATTGAAACCACCACTTCTATTGAAGATACCGTTCTTCCTACCGTTACTTCAATATTTGATTCTAATATTGATGAAACCACTACTTCTATTGAAGATTCCATTCTTTCTACTGCTACTTCAACGTTTGAATCTGTTGATATTGAAACTACTACTTCTATTGAAAATTCTATTCTTTCTACTTCTACTTCAACATATGATTCTGTTGATATTGAAACAACTACATCTGTAGAAAATACCATTCTTCCTACTGTTACTTCAATATTTGATTCTAATATTGATGAAACCACTACTTCTATTGAAGATTCCGTTCCTTCTACTGCTACTTCAACCTTTGATTCTGTTGTTGTTGAAACTACTACTTTTGTTGAAGATACTATTCTTCCTACAGCAACATCAACATTAGAGGAACCAACAGAAGCAGTAACATCACTTAAATGTCTTTCAGAATTCATTGGATATCCATGTTGTTCATCTGAATTTACAACCGTTTATGCTCAAGATGACTATGGAGATTGGGGTTATGATTTCACCAAGAATGAATGGTGTGGTTTAACTAAAAATGAAGATCCATTAAGTCAAGGTAATTCCGATGAGTGTTGGTCGGAAATATATGGATATCCATGTTGTTCATCAAAAGTTAAGACCGTTTATGCTCAAGATGAATATGGAGATTGGGGTTATGATTTTACCAAGAATGAATGGTGTGGTTTAGCCAAGCATGAAGATTCCTCGAAACAAGGTGAATCTGAAGAATGTTGGTCTGAAATATATGGATATCCATGTTGTAAAGGATGTAGAATCTATGAAACTGATTCAAATGGATCATGGGGATATGAATTTAATGAATGGTGTGGTATAATATCATCCCGCTGTTAAAAAACGAAAACAAAAATAAAATATATTAATATAATTGAAAAATAAAAATATATATATAAATATATAAATATTTTTTCAATTTAAACAATTAAAACAATATAATGATTTTATTTTAAGAAAAAAATAATTCATAAAAAAAATAATATATAAATATCAAGAATATTTTATAAAATTAATTTTAATAATAAATTTTTTATAAAATTAATTTTAATAATAAATTTTAAATTAATTAAAATATGAAATTATAAAAATATAAAAATATAAAAATTTAAAAATATAAAATATAAAAATATAAAAATATAAAAATATTAAAATATACAAATATATAAATATAGTTAAATATAAAAATATAATAATTTGAAAATTTAAAAATATAAAATGAATTAAAAAAAAAATTAAAAAATTAATAATTATTAATATTATTAATATTATTATATTATAATATTACAAAATTATATATTTATAATGCTAATATTGAAAATTATTTATGTTTTAATAAAAATTAACATACTAAGAAAATAAAAATAAATAAATATATTCATTAAAAAGAAATTTTCAATATTATTAATATTACAATATATATTAAAAAATATAAAATTTTTTTTTTAAAAAAAAAAAATATTTTATGTACCATTAAATAGTTATAAAATATAGTCATCATAAATATTATTATAATATAAATATATATTATTAAAATAAATATTATATATAGAACATATAATAAAATTAGTAATCATTATTTTCTATATAAACTATATTTATTTATTATTAATTTATTTATTTAACTTTTATTACTAAAGTCTTAGAGTTCATCTAACATAAATAGTAATAATTGTTTTTTAATACAACAAATATCTAAAAATTGAATATTTTGATAATATTTATCTTTGTTTATGGGAAAATTTACTAATATATTATAACTTTTTTTATTTTTTTTTTTTATTATTATTTTTTTTTTTTTAGAAGAATTGATATTAATTAATATTATTATACTATAATTATTTTTTCATTATTAATTATTTTATTTCATATATTTTAAATTAAGTATATGAAATTTAAAATCTTATATATTAAATTTTTATATGAATAAAAAAAAATAAAAAATAAAAAAATTTTGTTAATCTTTTATTTATAAATTTATAAAGTTTTAATTAAGTTTTATGTTATTGAAGCATATTTTATAGTTAGGTACAAATATCATAAATTATAAAAAAAAAAAAAAAAAAAGGATTATTTTTTATAAAAAGTAACTACAATTTTATTTATTAAACAATAAAAAGTTTTTTTTTTTTAAAATTTTTTATTAAAAGAAGGGTATTTATACAAAAATAAATAAATAAATATGGAAAAGTAATAAAACTTAACAAAAGCATATAAATAATAATATGATTACTTAACAAAAATACATAAAAAGTCTATAAATAATAATATGATTATTTTAACAAATATATATATAAAATATATAATTAACAATAAAGCTACTTAACATAAATATAATAAAAAAAAAAAATGTTAAAATATAAATATTGAAGTTTTGTATATATATAATATTAAGAAGTTTTGTAATATATTTTAATACATATATTTTCAAGTATAAGACCAATAATATATTTGTGCAACCTTAATAAAATAATTATAAATATTTCATAATATAAATCTCTTCTACAACAACTCCTTTTAATAAAATAGACAAAATTAGATTTTCATTTTCTATAAATATAAATAAACGAACCTTTTACTTTTCAACAAAAAAAGAAAAGAAAAGAAAATATATAAACTTTAAAAATTATATTATATTTTGTAATAATTTTATTTCTTTTTCCTTATTAATGATATATTATTTAATTTATATTTATTTATTTATTCAAATATTAATATATATAGTTAATATTAAATATTTATATTTGAATAAATATATATAGATATTAATATTTTATATTTATATTTGAATAAATATATATAGTTAATATTATATATTTATATTTATGATGTTTAATTTATTAATATTTAAAAAAAAAAAAAATAAAAAATAAAAAAAAAAAATTCTTTTTATTTTTTATGCTAATGATAAAATATTAACAGAGATGAAATAATTGATAAAAAAAAAGTTTTAATATCATATTAATATCGTAAATTTCATATTTTATTTAAAGTTAGCATTTATTATTTTTTGTACTTAAGGTATGGCAAAAAGTTCAATTAGTCTTATACATCTAAGGGAGAGACTGGAAGCCTTACTATCGTTAATCCCAATTTATAAAAATATATGAATTAAATTTTATATGATAAAAAATATATATTATTTAATACAATAAAAAATAATTTTTTTTTTTTTTCATTGTTTTATGATAAAAAATCATACTTATATTGATTTTTTATTTTAATTATAAATAATATTTTTATTAAATTAAAACTATAAAATAACCTTTTTTTTTTTTTTTTTTTTTTTTTTTTTACAGTTATTTACATAATTATTTATATTATTATTTATATTATTTATTTAATAAATATTATTTTTTTTTAATTTAAAAAAAAACTAAATAATTATTTTAATTAAATATATATATATATTTTTTTATTCTTTTTTCTTTATAAGAAAAAAAAAAATAAAAATTCATAAATATGTATTTCTATATAGATATATAAATGAATATATATAATAGTAATTATATTCTATATTATAATAATTATTTAAATTTTTAATATTGTTTCATAATTTAAAAGTTATATATAATAGAATTATTTAAAAATATTTATATATATATATATACTTAATATTTATATTTTTTATTATTAATTTTTTTATCATTAAATCCTTTTGGAATAAAGGATATATCTTTTAAGAAAAAAAAAATTAAATAACATTATTATATTAAAAATTAATATTATATTTATTAATTAAATAAATATACTAAAGATCTAGTATATACTAATTCTACAACATATTAATTGTATAACAAAACTAAGGCTACGTTGTACTATTATATTAAAATAAAAAATATAAAATATACAAAATATTAAAATAATAACATAAAAAATATATATATTGAATATAAAAAAAAAATCATTAATCACGAATAATTAATATCACAATAAAAATTTAAATTAAAAATATAGAACAAATAAAAAATATAACATAAAATTTTTTTTAGAAAATATTTTTATTTCAGTTTAATAGAATGTTCTTTTAATCTAATTATTGAAACACGGGGATTTATAATTTAAAAAATGCAATAAATATATATTATGTCAATAAATAGTATAATTACACAAAATATTTAAATCATATTTATTTTATTTAAAATATTTATATTTTAAATCTTATTTATATTTTAAATCTTATTTATGATATAAAACCTTATAATAATATTTGAATAATAATAAAAAAAATAGATACCACTTTTAACTCCCTTTTTTTTATGATATCTTTATCTTTTTTTTTTTTTTTTTTTTTTTACTGGATTATTTATAAATATTTCTTTTATTAAAAAAATTTATTACTAATTTAAATTTTTTTTAAAATACTGCACAAGAACTTAAAAGGTGTAAAATGATCAATTAATTATTTAGATATTATTTTTTAATCTTTATAATAATTATTTTTTAATTTTAATAGTTATATTTTAAATTATCATCCTTTACATCTTTTAAATTATTAATACTTATTTTTATATATATAAAATTATTATTAATCATATATATTTATTGAAATATTATAAAATGTTTAAAATGTATAATAAAATATTTTATTTCTTTAAAGCTTTAATTATAATGAATATTTATTATTATATAATGTATATTTATTATATATAAGTATATATATTTTTTTTCTTTTTTTTAAAAAATTTTAATTTTAAATTTATTTATTTATTATAGTTTTATTTATTTATTTTTATTTATTTAGTTATTTATTTAAATTAAATATATTATTTATTTATTAACTTTAAAAAAATTTTTGCGAAATGAAAACTTTTTATGTAAATTTTCCAAAATGAAACTTTCAGAAATGAAATTTTTCGAAATGCACCTCCCCCCATAGATATAACTGTTTTAAAATTTTATTTTATTAAAGAATCTTTGATAACATTACTATCTGAAAATTCTTTAATCAAATCCTATAATATTATTTAATAATAATTATCGATATATAATTATATAATTTTGATAAAATTCTATAAGCAAATCCTATAATATTATTTAATATAATTATCGATATCTAATTAGATAATTTTGTGAGTTTTAAAAAATAGCTTTAAGAACAATTATTTATTTATAATCTTTTTATATATAGATGATAGAAAATATAATTTATTTAAACTACGTTGCTTGTTTTGTCTTTGATTTTTATATCTATGAATGGAATAAAATATTATTTGAATGTAATTTATTTATACATTGGTACTACATCATATATTTTTTTGATAAGTTTGAGAATTATTTGATATGAAAGTATATTATCTTTTTTTTTTTTTTTTTTTTTTTTTTTTTTTTTTTTATTTATTTATTTATTTATTTATTTATTTATTTATTTATTTATTTATTTGCAAAAATTAAATTATTAAATGTAAATATATATATACATTTATTGTGTTTATATACTAATTAGTTGTTGTCTCATTACCTTAATTAAATCTTTGTAATATATTTAAATTTTATTATAAATAAAGTTTATTATAAATAAAGTTTATTAAAAAATCAATATTATCAAATTTTAATAATAATGAAATACTAAATCTTTCTTTATCCAAGTAGTTTGGTATTGACAATTATTTATCTGATTCTGGGTGTGGATACCATTCAGTTATTGATCTTTGTTGATTTAACTTTATGATAATTTAAAAATATTCAAAAAATTTATAATAATCATTATTATTATGATTTATTTCTAAATATTGCTTTATTAAAATATTGATAGCATACAATTATTTTATAAGTTAATTTACATTTTTTAAGATATAATGATACATAATATAAATATTGACATTTTAATATTTATTCCATAAATAAATCATGTATATAGAAACAACTTTCTTCGTATGTTCAGATTCAAAATAATTCTGGATATAAGGTGTGAATATCTCCATTTGGATGTTATAATAATGTTGAAATGTAATGTAAAAGAGAGTTGGTAAATATTATATTTTTATTTTTGAATATCGTATGTTTAGTGTATTGTAAAATAAGATGTAAAAATAATTGTTGTTGAGAGAATTAATATAAAGATAGATATTAGTTGTAGTGTATTATTTTAATTGTAATTAAAAGTTAAAAATTTAATGTAAGATTTTTTTTATTATTATATTAATTTTACTTTTACTGAATTTATTTACATATTATGTATTTATTTATTTACTTATTTGTTTGTTTCTTCACATTGTTTATTGTTTATGTATTTTTTTTTTTTTTTTTTTTTTCGTTGGATTTTAGATAAATTATAATATTATAATATTGTGAATTAGGAAACTTCCTTGTAGGGGAAGTAAATGAGGTATTTTTTATTACACAATATTAATTTATTAATTTAATTTTATAAATTAAAATTTTAATTAAAATTTAAATCAATTTAATTTAAATAACAATATAATATTTTAATATAATATTTTTTTTAATTAAAAAAATAAAGATTTACACCAAAAATTTTTTAAAACTTTAATAAAGTAGCGCATTTCGAAAAATTTTAATAATCACTCCTCTTTAATGGGAGAAGTAATATTATTTTATTTATTTATTTAATTTATTAATATAATTTATATTTATACATTTATTTATCAATTTATTTATTTTAAAATTATTTATTTAAGAAATACTAAATTTTATAAATTCATATTTTAATATTATTAAACTAATTTTATTAATAAAAAAATATTTTATTTTGTCAATTTTACTATTATAATTTTGATTACATTGAATTGCAAAGAATAAATATAAAGAAAAAGTATTCTGGATTGAAGACAACAATAACCCTAGTAATTATAGGGGGTGGACGTTTGTTTTTTGCTTCCGTACAAATCAGATCAGTGAGTAGTTGATGGCCACTATTATGGTTGGACTGGTGAAACGATAGCATCGTAATCTATTTCACGTTACTTTTCTTGTTTGTTGCTTGTGTGCTTGTGAAACTGACGGCATCATCTTAATTTTCCAATTCAATTACTTCGATCGCCGTTGTTGATGCTATATAATTATAAATTATTTTAAAATAATAAGAATTAATTATTTAGTTAAATATTGAAATTTAATATCTCTTCTTTCAATAATAATATTTGAAATAATTTCTTATTCATATATTATTCAATATTCATATATATATTGTTAATTATAATATTAAATATATTAAATTAAATAGTTAATTTTTTCATAATATATAATAAGAATATTATTATATATATAATTTAAATATTCTTATTTATTTTAAAGTTTATATTAAAAATATATAATTCTTCTATATATTATAATATAATGAAACAGATGTAGTTATTTTAATTATAATTAAATATATATAGTTGATATTATTTATTATATTCATATTTATAATATTATTATATTCTTATATATTATTTTTAAATATATTTATATCATTCAATTAGAATTTTTATTTGTAAATAATCCTAAATATATCCATTTTTTATATTTTTATTTAATATTGAGAAGTTAATTTTGTTATAATTTTAGGAAAAGATATTAATATTAATAAAATATAATTATACAATAAAAAAAATATTAATAAAATATAATTATACTATTAAAAATATATAACACATCAAAGTCCTGCGTATTATTATTTATATGTGATTATTAATAAAATAATTTATTAATAATTAAAGTTTTTATTTTCATTTTACATCCTTCAATTCTTATTTATTAAAATTAATTAAAAAAAAAAAATATATTTTTAAATATAAACAAAGTTTAGAAATTACTCAAAACTCTAACAAAAAAAAAAAAAAATAAGGTTAAGTATGTATAAGTTTATAGAAGGAACTAAGAACTATTTTATTTTATTATGATTTTTATTTATCCAATCGATTATTTCTATTTTATTCAATTTACAAAAATTAATAAATAGTAAAATTTTATTTTATATAAATTTATTAAATAATAATATTAATCTAATTCTTTTTTTCTTTTTTTTTTTTTTTTTTTTTAAAAATTTTTTTATTAATTATTAATTTATATTGTAAAAAAAAAAAAATATAAATACTCTTAAAATTTTCTTATCTTTAGTTCTTTAAAAAAAAAAATAAAAACATAAAAAATAAAATATTATATAAAAAAATAAAATAAAAAAAAAACTTTTTATATAAGATTATAAATTTTAAATTTGTTTATAACAATAAATAAAATAATAAATTTTTTTATAAAAAGTTGTTATTATATGATTAAAAATGAAATTAAATATTTTAATTATTCTTTTTATTTGTGGTAATTATTTTTTTATATAATAATATATGTTAAAAAATATATATATATAAATTTATATAAATTTTTTAAATCAATATTAAATTATAGTAATATAAAATATCATTATAATAATATTTATTTTTTATATTTTATATTTTTATATTCAAATAGTTTATAATGCTTTGGGGGAAATATCTTTCTTTCCAGAAGGTCAACGTGCTGAAATATTTGAAATGATGGATAATGAAGTTCCAATATTTAGAATAACTTTACCAGGAAATGAATTTTATAGTTTAAAAAGAGCTGCAAATAGTAAAATTCCATTAGATATGATTAATGATCAAATAAAAGATATAATTAATTCAATAAATCATCAAAATTTAACTAATTTATTTCCAGAATATAATTTTTCTGAATTATTACCAGAATTAGCACTTAAAGATGATGGTTATCCAAATATTGATGAAACTAAATTTTTACTTTCCTACCAAGAATATCTAAAATTTTCTGAAAAATATAATACTGATGAAATAATATTTAATATTTTTAAAAATAATGAATACTTAAATTTAATAAAAGTTATTTATATGTTTCAAAATGAGTTGAGATTCTCAGATATTGATACAGATTTATGGGATAAAATAAATTTATTTCAAGATACGGTAGTTATGGATGATGATGGAAATTTTTTTTATTATGAATTCAATTTTATTAGTAAAATTAAAACTATAGTTGATTCAATAAATGAAGTTAACTTTAATGAAATGTTTCCAGATTACAATTTTACCGAAATATTACCGGAATTACCAATGAATGAAAATGGACATCCTAATATTGATTATAAAAAATATTTTATCTCTGATGATGAATATCGAACCTTAGAAGATGAATGTAACGACAATATAGAAATTTTATTTAACATTTTTAATAATAATGAATATTTAAATTTAATAAAGGTTTTTTATATTGTTTCCAATTTAAATACGTCTACAACGTTGTATGATGAAAGAATATGGGAATATATACAAATTTTTAGAAATCATGTAATTAAGGATGAAGAAAATTATATATATATTAATGAATACTATATCCAATTGATTAAAAATGTAGTGGATTCTCTAAATGAACAAAACTTTTATGAAATATTTCCAGAATATAACTTTACAGAAATATTACCAGAGTTACCGATGAAAGAAAATGGACATCCAAATATTGATTTTAAAAAATACATTATCTCTGATTATGAATATTTTCATTTAAGAATGGAATGTGAAAGCAATACAGAAATTTTATTTAACATTTTTAATAATAATAATTATTTGAATTTGATAAAAGTTTTCTATACTCTTTCCAATTTGAATGTATCTACAAAAAAAGATAATACTATGTGGGATACTATAAATTTATATTTAAAATATGTACATAGAGATGATAATGGAAATTTTTCATATAGAAATACTGATTATATTTATAATATTAAAGAAATAGTTAATTCTTTAAATGAACAAAACTTTTATGAAATATTTCCAGGATATAATTTTACAGAAATATTGCCAGAGTTACCAATGAATGAAAATGGTCATCCAAATATTGATTATAATAAATATATTATCTCTGATGATGAATATCGAAATTTAAAAGAAGAATGTAAAAAAAATATTATCTCTGATGATGAATATCAAAATTTAAAAGAAGAATGTAACAATGATACAGAAATTTTAATTAATATTTTTAATAATAATGAATATTTAAATTTATTAAAAGTGTTCCATACACTTTACAATTTAAATGTATCAACAAAAAATGATAATGATGAAATATGGTATAATATAAAATCATTTGAAAATAGTATTGAATTAGATGATAATGGAAATTTCAAATATAAAAATGAAAGTTATATTTTAACGATTAAAGGAATTGTTGATTCAATAAATAAAGTTAACTTTAATGAAATATTTCCAGGATATAATTTTACTAAAATATTACCTGAATTGCCAATGAAAGAAAATGGATATCCAAATATTGATTATAAAAAATATATTATCTCTGATGAAGAATATCGAAATTTAGAAGATGAATATAAAAATAATGAAGAAATTTTATTTAGTATTTTTAATAATAATAAATACTTGAATTTGATAAATGTTTTCTATACTCTTTATAATTTGGAAATATTTTCAAGAAGTTTTGATGATATATGGGATTATATATATAAATTCGGAAGTAAAGCATGTATGGATAGTGATGGAAATTTCATATACTTAAAATATGCAGGATTTATAGAAATCAAAGAAATAATTGATTACGTAAATAAACAAAACTTTACAGAAATATTCCCTGGAATTAATTTTTCAGAAATATTACCTGAATTACCAATGAATGAAAATGGACATCCAAGTATTGACTTTAAAAAGTGTATAGAATATAATAGTAATTTTCTAAGTAATGAAGATAACGACATAGATATGAGTTTCAATAAATATCTTTTTGAGTTCTTTAATAATAATGAATATTTAAATCTAATTAAAATCTTTTATACTCTCTCTCATTTATACGAATCTTCATTTTCTTCTGGAGAAATTAATGATTTTATAAGGGAAATAAACTATTATACTGAGGATGTTTATTTAAATGAAAATGGAGATTTAGTTTATAAAATGGATGATATGGAATCTGATTTCTATATTAGTAAAGAAAATGATTATATTAGAAAACAAAATACTTCTTATTTAATTAAGCATATAGATAATTACAAATTTAAAAAAACAAAAAGTGAAGAAGAAATAAAAGATAATAATGAATTCAAAACCAAAAACGCAACCATGATTGTTGAAATTAACAAGTAGGTATTTCTATTTAACCCTAATTAGTATTAATATATTATTAATTTATAATGATATTTAATTTTATGAATTTAAAAATATAAAAATTTAACTTAAGAATATTAAAAAAATTTATTTAATTATTAATTATTATTAACTATTATTAATTATTAAATTTATTTAATATTTAAAATATAAATAAATATTTTATAATGAATTTTTAATATTATTTTAAAAAAAATATTATAAAACTATATATCATTTATATTAAATAAATTTATAGTCAAAAAAAGTCATTTAATAAAATCACTTTTTCTTTAGGTGGTCAATATTCCCGTACTTTTTCAAAACCTCCATTTAATTTAAAAATTCGTGGAGGAAAAGAATTATTTGGACGACGTCAATTTAAACTTCGTGGTGATGCAACAGATCCATCTTCAATGAGAACTAAATTGATGAGTGATATTCATAATAAATTGGGATTACCATCACTTTCAGCAAATTATGCCATGTTATATATTAATGATGAGTTCATGGGATTGTATATTTTAACAGATGCTTATAAAGAATCTTGGATTGAATATGTTTATGGAGAAAAAGATACTACAAATTTATATAAATGTGAATTCTGTGATTTAACGTACCATACAAAGGATGGCTTTGAAAATGAGAATAAAGAAGCTAAAGATGATGAAAATAAAGAACTTTATAAATTTTTATTGAAAATGACTAAAGCTAAATCAGCAGCGGATGTTGAATCCATTTTTGATATTGAACAATTTTATAAAGAAATTGCCATTGAACTTATAACTTGTTCATTGGATCAATTCTACGGTGGTCATAATTATTATATTTATAAAAATCCTAAAAATAATAAATGGACATATTTAATTCATGATTTCGATCTTACTTTGGGTAATGGTGATGAAGGTTATGAAATATTTATAGGTGAAGAATTGAAATATTTTATGAGAAAAGAAGTGTTAAATGTATTAATATCTAATAATATGGATCACTTTATAGAAATAATAAAAGAAATTGTAACTAATGTTTTTAATCCTGCCACATTATTCCCACGAATTGATGAAATAAAATCATTTATTAGACCTTATCTTCAATTAGATAAAACTCCCAATGAAGATGGCCAATACCCTGGTAGAATTAATAATAGAAATGATATTTTTTACAGTATGGAAGAATGGGAAGCCTCTACCGAATTTGATAATTCCATGTATGGTTTGAAAAATTTTATTCTTTTGAGATATAGAGATATTTGTCATGAATTTAACATTGAATGTGATCCTAATTATCTTGGTGAAGATATAAATGTAACTGAATCATTCTATTCAACAGAAAATGAAAGTTCTTCAATCTTTATTTCAACTTCAACATTTGATTCTACTGTCATTGAAATGACTACTTCTATTGAAGATATTACTACTTCAACATTTGATACTAATATTATTGAAACCAATACATCGACAGAAGATATCGTTCTTCCTACCACTACTTCAATAATTGATTCTGTTATTGAAACCAGTGCTTCTATTGAAGATACCGTTCTTCCTACTTCTACTTTAACATTTGATTCTGAAATCATTGAAACAACTACTTCTATTGAAGATAATGTTCTTCCTACCATAACTTCAACATTTGATTCTAATGCCATTGAAACAACTTCTTCTATTGAAGATATTGTTCTTCCTACCTCTACTTCAATTACTGATTCTTCAATTATTGAACCTACTACTTCAATTATTGATTCTTCGATTATTGAAATTACTACTTCAATTGAAGATACTGCTCTTCCTACTTCTACTTCATTATTTGAGCCAACAGAAACAGAAACGTTATTACCAATATCTGAAACTATAGATAAAAATAAATGTTTATCTGAATTTATTGGATATCCATGTTGTTCACCTGAATTTACTACCATTTACGCACAAGATGAATATGGAGATTGGAGCTATGATTTCGTTAAGAATGAATGGTGTGGATTAACTGTATATGAAGACTCTTCATTACAAAAGGATTCTGGTGAATGTTGATGTTGGTCAGAAGAATTAGGATATCCATGTTGTAAAGGATGCAGAGTCTATGAAACGGATTCTGATGGATCCTGGGGATATGAATTTAATCAATGGTGTGGTATTATTTCAGCTAAATGCTAAAAAAAACAAATAAGGAAAAAATTAAAAATAAAAAAATTATAAGATATAAATAAAAAGAATATATTTCATTACGGTATTAGAATTCGAAAATATAAATATAAAATACTAATTTAATATTTTAGAACTTGAAATATAGAACAATACAATTACCAAAAAAAAAACGAAATAATACATAAAATATACGTAAAAAAAAAAAATCAAATTTAGTAAAATAAAAAACAAAAATTTAACTATAAAAAAAAAATAAAAAATAATTAGTAAAATAAAATCAAAAATTAAAAAAATAATAAAAAAATATTTTTATATTTAAATATAAAAAAAAAAATTAATCAATAGATTTAAATATATATATATATAATAGTAAAAACTTATATTTAAAATATTTAAATATTCATGAATATAATACATAAATAAATAAAATAAATATAGTTATACAAGTTAGAAAAAAAAATAATTAAAAATAAAAAATTAAAAAATATTTATTAGAATGAGGTAAACATTCTTTTAAATAAGATAATATTAAAAAAATATTAACCATACGAAATAAATAAATAAATCTAAATAAATCTTATTAAATTTAAATTTTTTTAATATTATTATTATTATTATTATTATTATTTTAAAATAAAATTTTTATTGATAAATTTAATTTTACTTTATTTATTGATTTAGTTTATTATTTATTTATTTACTCTTTTATTTATTTATTTAATTGGTTTTTCATTTTTACAATTGTTCTTATTTTATTATTTTTTTTAAGGAATAAAAAAATATATATAATATATATTTCAGTATATTATATTACATTCTGTATTAACAATGAATTCATAGATTTATATAAATTTTAATGATTATACCGAATCATGAATTGAATATACCAAAATGATGTGAACTGTTTTTCCAGGTCCATGGAGGATTGATGGAAAAAGAATAGCCTATATCAGGTGTACTAATTACAGCATTCTGTGATTCTGTTGATAATCGATGGTTATCCTCTCTAAAGTGGCTTCTAGTTTGAAGAGTATAAATTGGAATACTGGAAGACTATTGAAAGTGAACCTGATATTATATATTGTTTTAAATTGGATATATAGTAACATTGGAATTGTATAATTAATAATATCATGTAGTTTTTACATATTATCATTGTAATGAATCTATTGTATTTTTTACTTTAGCATTATTTTGAATATGCATTTTTCTATAGTATTATTTAAACTCTCACGTAGCTATTGTAAAATTGAAATGTAGTATATTGATTCATTCCAAAGCTTGTGCATAAGACATTATTTAACTTATGGGAATCTTTTTATATTCTTTCATTACTTCCTTCTTATTTTATTATTTCAGAATATGAAAATTTCATAAACAGGTTTTTTATATATTCCTTCTTGGTGGAATTTCAGATTTAGATGAGCTACAATTCGATACTAGGGAACAGAGACATTTAAATGAACAACGCCTAAAAAGTTCATAGGGTTCTACTGTTCCGTATATTGTGGGGCTTACGGAATATTTTGCTAATACAATATCAATCATCAGTAGCTCTCTTGATTTACTTTTTGAGAAGTTTAGCAAAAACACTTTCATTACCAAGAGTGCCGACATCGTACCAATTTGGCAAAGGAATAGTGCAATTAGAAGTTTTATTAATTCTCATTAATACACATTTACTAACAGTACAGTTCCGAACGCAGAACCTTATTTGTTAAAATACTGTTAATTAAATAGAGATAATTTTTTATAAATTTTTTATAAATAATATTGTTATAATTACAATACATAATACTTATAATACATAAAACTTTATTTATAATACAATGTAATTTAAACTTAATCTTATACTTTGAAACACTCCCCCTCATATCTATCTTTGAAAGTAAATTTGTACAATAAAAAATGTCTTAAAATGTCTTATGCTATTAATTCAATTTAAATAATATTTGGTTCCTAAAATTTATCATTAATGAGTTATTCAAGTATTTAGTGAGCCCTTAGGCAATATTCAGTTTTGAATTTATATACCTCAAGTTTAATTTTATTTTCTTTTATTAATTCCCTTACGTAGTAATAACGAATATCAATGTGTTTGGTTTTCTGATTTGTTAATTCATTTGATGCAATGATTATTGAAGCTTTATTGTCCACATTAATTTCTATTCTTTTTTTTTTTTTTTTTTTTTTTTTTTTTTTATTTTTTTTTATTTTATTTTAGCATTGATATTCAGTTTCCTTAAAAGATTTAAATATCATATACATTGTTTTGAGCATTTATTCAAACTGTAATATTCTGCTAGGGGTTAGGGGTTAATTTTAGAATGTTGTGAAAATCGTTAATTTATTTTTATTTTTAAATTGTTTAATTTATTTCTATATGATATTTTTAGTAGTTTGCAAAAAAAATTTTAATTTTACTCTAACTCCAACTTAATTTGTTTAATTTTAATTTAATTTAATTTTAATTTTCATGTATATTTAAATTTACTTTTAGTATAAGATAATTTTATGTTATTTTTTTTTTTTTAGAACACAAAAAGGAAATATATTTTACTATTTATTTATTATGAAAAATGATCTCCTTATTAATAATATATTTTATTTAAAATAAGAAAAGGATCAATAACAATTAAAAATTATTTTTTGTCAAAATTATATATATAATACAATTATTTAAAATATTCATATATTTATATACTTAATATTTTTATTTTTTATTATAATTATTTTTTTTTTTATAGTTTAATCTTTTTGGAATAAAAGATATATCTTATTTGAAAAAAGAATTAAATAAAATTATTAAATTAAAAATTAATATTATATTTATTAATTATTTAAATATACTAAATATCTACTTTATACCAATTCTACGATATATCTAATAGTATAACAAAATTAAGGCTACTTTGTGTGTTAAATAAAAATAAAAAATATAAAATAAAAATGATATTAAAATAATAAAACAAAATATATATAAAGAATATAAACAAAAATAATTAATATCATAATAAAAATTTAAATTAATATAAAATAAAATTTTTAAATTTCTCTATTTCAATTAAATAGAATGTTCTTTTAATTTAATTATTGAAATATGATGGTTAGGGTTATAATGAAAAAAAATATTATGGTGTGGTGCATTTCGCCAATTTTTTTGAAAGCATGTGGCGTATTAAAAAAATGTGGAATTTCACCAAATTGAAATTCGCCTAATTGCATTTCGCCAAAATAAAAATTATTAAATAAAAAAGTTAATCAATAAATAAAATTAAATATTATTAATATCGAATAAAAAACAATTTTAAAAAAAATTATTTTGAATATTTATTTATTTATTCATTTATTTTTATCAATACTACTCTTGTCGAAACGCAACTTGGCGAAATGCAACTTGGGGAAAAGCAACTCTCCTATATATTATATCAATAAATAAAAGGATTAAATAAAATATTTAAATCTTATTTTTATTTTAAATATTATATTTTAAAAATTAAAAATATTTATGTATTAAATAATTATGAATTAATAGCTTTTATAGTAGTTATAGTAGTTATTGAATTAATTATAGCTTGTATTTGTCTTTGGAAAAAAGAAAGATACATCATTTCATTTTCTAATATAAAAGATTAAAATATTTACATTATATTACTTATTTTTAAACAAATAATATATTAATATGTATATATAACTAATACTGTTTATATATAGGTAAATTATAATGGTAGAAATATAATTTATTTAAATTACGTTGTTTGTTTTGGTTTTGATTTTTATATCAATGAATTGAATTAAATATTATTTAAATGTAATTATTTTTACATTGCTACTACATCATAACATCATATATTTTTGGATGTGACAGTAATATTGAAATCAAATGTAAAAGATTGTTGGTTAATATTATATTTTCATTTTTGAAAATTTCATTTTAGTATATTGTAAAATATAATGTAAAATAATGTTGTAGAGAGAATAAATATACAGATATTAGTTGTAGTGTATTGTTTTAATTGTAATTAAAAATTAAAGTTTAATGTAAAATTTTTTTTATTATTATATTTATTTTTTTTATATTAAATTTATTTATTTATTATTTATTTATTTATTTATTTGGTTATTCGTTAATATTGTTTGTATTTTTTTTTTTCGTTTGTTTGTAGATAAATTATAATATTGTATATTTGAAAAGTTCCTTTTTCCATAATACATGTGAGTAAATATTTGTATTTTTGATTATAAAATATTAATTTATTTAGTTATATCAAAGAAAATTTAAATAAAGTTTAATCAAATTTATTTAAATAATAATAAAATATTTTATTTTTTTTAATTAAAAAAAAAAATAATAAATAAATAAATAAAATAAAGATTACACAAAAAAAATTTTTAAACTTTTAATTCTTATTTATTAAAATTTAATTAAAAAAATATATTTTTAATATAACTAAATAGTTTAAGTAAACTTTAACAAAATAAAAAAAGAAAAAAAATTGAAAAAGGTAAATAGTTCCATAGAAAGAACTAAGAATTATATTAGATGTATTATTAACAAAAAAAAAAAAAAAATGTTAAGTATTTATAATTCATAGAAGAAACTAAGAACTGTTTTATTTTATTATGAATCAAAATAATTTTTATTTATCCAATCGATTATTTCTATTTTAATCAAGTTACAAAAATTAATAAATAGTAAAATTTTATTTTATATAAATTTATTATATAATAATATTAATTTAATTTTTTTTTTTTAAAAAGAATTTTTTATTAATTAACGATTTTATTAATAGAAAATAAAATTATATTAATATATTACAAAAAAAATATATAAATATGCTTAAAATTTTCTAATTTTTAGTTCCTTAAAAAAAAAAAAAAAAAAAAAAAAAAAACATAAAAAACAAAATATTATATAAAATAAAATAAAATAAAAAAAAAAAACTTTTTTTATATAAGATTATAAATTATAAATTATTTTATAACTATAAATAAAATAACAATTTTTTTTTTTAATAAATAGTTGTTGTTATATGACTAAAAATGAAATTAAATACTTTAATTATTCTTTTTATTTGTGGTAATTATTTTTTTATATAATAATTTATATATAAATATAAATATTTTTTTAAATCTATGTTAAATTATAGTAATATAAAATATCATTATAATAATTATTATTTTATATATTTTATCTTTTTATACTTTAATAGTTTATAATGCTTTGGGGGAGATATCTTTCTTTCCAAAAGGTCAACGTGCTGAAATATTTGAAATAATGGATAATGAAGTTCCAATATTTAGAATAACTTTACCAGGAAATGAATTTTATAGTATAAAAAGAGCAGCAAATAAATTAATTTCATTAGATATAATTAATAATAAAATAAAAGATATAATCAACTCAATAAATCATCAAAATTTAACTAAATTATTTCCAGAATATAATTTTTCTGAATTATTACCAGAATTACCACTTAAAGATGATGGTTATCCAAATATTGATGAAACTAAATTTTTACTTTCCTATCAAGAATATCTAAATCTTTTTAGAAAATATGGTGATATTAAGGAAATGATATTTAATATTTTTAAAAATAATGAATACTTAAATTTAATAAAAGTTATTTATATGTTTCAAAATGAGTTGAGATTCTCAGATTTTGATACAGATTTATGGAATATACTAAATTTATTTAAAAATAAAATAATTATGGATGATGATGGAAATTTTTTATATTATAAATTCAATTTTATTAACGAAATTAAAAAGATAGTTGATTCAATAAATGAAGTTAACTTTAATGAAATGTTTCCAGGATATAATTTTACCGAAATATTACCAGAATTACCAATGAATGAAAATGGACATCCAAATATTGATTATAAAAAATATATTTTCTCTGATGACGAATATCGAAATTTAGAAGATGAATGCAACAGCGATACAGAAATTTTTTTTCATATTTTTAATAATAATGAATATTTAAATTTAATAAAGGTTTTTTATATTGTTTCCAATTTAAATTCGTCTACAACGTTGTATGATGAAAGAATATGGGAATATATACAAAATTATAAAAATCATGTAATTAAAGATGAAGAAAATTTTATTTATATTAATGAATATTATATCCAAATGATTAAAAATGTAGTAGATTCCTTAAATGAACAAAACTTTTATGAAATATTTCCAGGATATAACTTTACAGAAATCTTACCAGAGTTACCGATGAAAGAAAATGGACATCCAAATATTGATTATAAAGAATATATTATCTCTGATGAAGAATATGGAAATTTAGAATATGAATGTAACAGTACTACAGAAATTTTATTTAATATTTTTAATAATAATAAATATTTAAACTTGATAGAAGTTTTCTATATTCTTTCTAATTTGAATGTATCTTCAAAAAAAGATAATGAAATGTGGGATACTATAAACTCATATTTAAAATATGTACATAGCGATGATAATGAAAATTTTTCATATAGAAATACTGATTATATTTTTAATATTAAAGAAATAGTTAATTCTTTAAATGAACAAAACTTTTATGAAATATTTCCAGGATATAATTTTACAGAAATATTGCCAGAGTTACCAATGAATGAAAATGGTCATCCAAATATTGATTATAATAAATATATTATCTCTGATGATAAATATCAAAATTTAGTAGATGAATGTATCAGCAATACAGAAATTTTAATTAACATTTTTAATAATAATGAATATTTAAATTTGATAAAAGTGTTCCATACACTCTACAATTTAAATGTATCAACAAAAAATGATAATGATGAAATATGGTATTATATAAAATCATTTGAAAATAGTATTGAAATAGATGATAATGGAAATTTCAAATATAAAAATGAAAGCTATATTTTAACAATTAAAGGAATTGTTGATTCAATAAATAAAGTTAACTTTAATGAAATATTTCCAGGATATAATTTTACAGAAATATTACCAGAGTTACCAATGAAAGAAAATGGACATCCAAATATTGATTATAAAAAATATATTATCTCAGATGATGAATATCGAAATTTAGAAGATGAATTTAAAAACAATGAAGAAATTTTATTTAACATTTTTAATAATAATGAATACTTGAATTTGATAAAAGTTTTCTATACTCTTTCTGAATTGGAAACACCTTTAAGAAAATATGATGAAATATGGAAATATATATATAAATTCGGAAGTCAAGTATTTATTGATAGTAATGGAAATTTTATATACTTAAATGATGAAAGATTTATAGAAATCAAAGAAATTATTGAATATGTAAATAAACAAAACTTTACAGAAATATTTCCTGGAATTAATTTTTCAGAAATATTACCTGAATTACCAATGAATGAAAATGGACACCCAAGTATTGATCTTGAAAAGTGTATAAAATCTAAAAGCAATATTCAAATTAATGAAAATGAATACATGTATATAAGTTTTGAAAAATATATTTTTGACTTCTTCAATAATAATGAATATTTAAATCTGATTAAAATCTTTTATACTCTTTCTCATTTATATGAATCTTCTTTTTCTTTTGGAGAAATCAATGATTTTATAGAGCATATCAACGATTATATTGAGAATGTTTATTTAAATGAAAATGGAGATTTAGTTTATAAAATGGATGATATAGAATCTGATTTCTATAATAGTAAAATAAATGATTATACAGATAACTATAATACTTCAGATTTAATGAAGCATATAGATAATTACAAATTTACTAAAACAAATAATGAAAAAGAAATAAAAGGTATTAATGAATTCAAAACCAAAAATGCTACTATGATTGTTGAAATTAATAAGTAAGTATTTCTATTTAACCCATTTTAATATTAATACTATTTTTTCATAATGATATTATGAATATAAAAATACTATCATAATTTTTCGTATTAGTATTATTATTATAATTTATTTAATTATTAATTATTATTAACTATTAATTAATAATTATTAATTGTTATTAATTAATAATTATTATTAACTGTTTATTAATAAATAAATTAATATAATATTTAAAATATAAATAAATATTTTATAATGAATTTTTAATATTTTATTAAAAAAAATTTTATAAAACTATATATCATTTATATAAAATAAATTTATAGTCAAAAAAAATCATTTAATAAAATCACTTTTTCATTAGGTGGTCAATTTTCACGTACCTTTTCAAAACCTCCTTTTAATTTAAAAATTCGTGGAGGAAAAGAATTATTTGGACGACGTCAATTTAAACTTCGTGGTGATGCAACAGATCCATCTTCAATGAGAACTAAATTGATGAGTGATATTCATAATAAATTGGGATTACCATCACTTTCAGCAAATTATGCCATGTTATATATTAATGATGAGTTCATGGGATTGTATATTTTAACAGATGCTTATAAAGAATCTTGGATTGAATATGTTTATGGAGAAAAAGATACTACAAATTTATATAAATGTGAATACTGTGATTTAACGTACCGCTTAAAAGATGGCTTTGAAAATGAGAATAAAGAAGCTAAAGATGATGAAAAAAAAGAACTTTATAAATTTTTATTGAAAATGACTAAAGCTAAATCAGCAGCGGATGTTGAATCCATTTTTGATATTGAACAATTTTATAAAGAAATTGCCATTGAACTTATAACGTCTTCATGGGATCAATTCTACAGTGGTCATAATTATTATATTTATAAAAATCCTAAAAATAATAAATGGACATATTTAATTCATGATTTCGATCTTACTTTGGGTAACGGTTATGAAGATTATGAAAGTTTTGTTAGTGAAGATTTAATAAATTTTACGGAAAATAAAATATTAAATGCATTAATATCTAGTAATATGGATCGTTTTATTGAAATAATAAAAGAAATTGTAACTAATGTTTTTAATCCTGCCACATTATTCCCACGAATTGATGAAATAAAATCATTTATTAGACCTTATCTTCAATTAGATAAAACTCCCAATGAAGATGGTCAATACCCTGGTAGAATTAATAATAATGATAATACTTTTTACACTATGGAAGAATGGGAAGCCTCCACTGAATTTGATAATTCCGTGTATGGTTTAAAAAGTTTTATTCTTTTGAGATATAGAGATATTTGTCATGAATTTAACATTGAATGTGATCCTAATTATCTTGGTGAAGATATAAATGTAACTGAATCATTCTATTCAACAGAAATTGAAAGTTCTTCAATCTTTATTTCAACTTCAACATTTGATTCTACTGTCATTGAAATGACTACTTCTATTGAAGATATTACTACTTCAACATTTGATACTAATATTATTGAAACCAATACATCGACAGAAGATATCGTTCTTCCTACCACTACTTCAATAATTGATTCGATTATTGAAACCAGTGCTTCTATTGAAGATACCGTTCTTCCTACTTCTACTTTAACATTTGATTCTGAAATCATTGAAACCAGTACTTCTATTGAAGATAATGTTCTTCCTACCATAACTTCAACATTTGATTCTAATACCATTGAAACAACTTTTTCTATTGAAGATATTGTTCTTCCTACCTCTACTTCAATTACTGATTCTTCAATTATTGAACCTACTACTTCAATTATTGATTCTTCGATTATTGAAATTACTACTTCAATTGAAGATACTGCTCTTCCTACTTCTACTTCATTATTTGAGCCAACAGAAACAGAAACGTTATTACCAATATCTGAAACTATAGATAAAAATAAATGTTTATCTGAATTTATTGGATATCTATGTTGTTCACCTGAATTTACTACCATTTATGCACAAGATGAATATGGAGATTGGAGCTATGATTTCGTTAAGAATGAATGGTGTGGTTTAACTGTATATGAAGATTCTTCATTACAAAAGGATTCTGGTGAATGTTGGTCAGAAGAATTAGGATATCCATGTTGTAAAGGATGCAGAGTCTATGAAACGGATTCTGATGGATCCTGGGGATATGAATTTAATCAATGGTGTGGTATTATTTCAGCTAAATGCTAAAAAAAACAAATAAGGAAAAAATTAAAAAAAAATTATAAAATAAAAATAAAAAGAATATAATTCATTATATTATTAGAATTCGAAAATATAAATATAATATAATAATTTTATATAATAGAACTTAAAATATAAAACACAATTATTATAGAATTACAAAAAAAAAAAAAAATGTAGAAAGAATACATAAATGAAATAAAAGAAATAAATCATATTTAATAGAATAAAAAGCAAAAATATAAAAAAAAAAAAAAAAAAAAAAAAAATCAAAAATTAAAAATTAATAATAAAATATTATAATATTTAAATATAAAATAAAAATAAATCAATAAATTTAAATATATATATATATTATAGTAAAAACTTATATTTAAAATATTCAAATATTCATAAATATAATACATAAATAAATAAAATAATTATAATTATACAGATTAAGAAAAAAATTAAAAATACAAATTAAAAATATATTTATTAGAATGAGATAAACATTCTTTTAAATAAAATAATAATATAAAAAAATAAACCATAATAATTAAATAAATCTAAATAAATCTAAATAAATTTAAAAGTAAAAAATAAAAAAAAAAAAAAAAAAAAAAAAAAAAATTAATATTCGTATATATATAGAAAATTATATAATAAATAGTGCATTATAGTTATAAAAAAAATTTGAAGTAAAATTTTTATTGATATTCTTAATTATATTTTTAAATATTAAGAATAAAATGAAGAAAATTTAATTTTTTTAATCCTTTTTTTTTTTTTTTTTTTTTTTTTTTATTGTGAACCATTTAATTTATAGAAAATAAATTTATATTTTTTCCAATTAGAATATTGAAAATATTGATTAATCTTAAGTTTTCGAATAATGACCGGTTCAATATATCTATTTTTGTGTTTTGTAGTAAGTCATTATCGATTTTTTCTAGTTCATCGGAAAAGTTTTGTAAATTGGCTAAAAATATTTTAATATCAGTATATTATTAGTATTGATATTAAATTTTATTATTTTTATTTTTTCATTTAATTCAATCTTTCTTCTCAATATACTTTTGGTAAAAGATTCCTGAAGTAGCCTCCATATTTCTTAAGCAGGTTTTTCATTTCATTCTATTATCTTCTGAGTTCCTTCCCCAAGGCCGTTTATGATTATCCATATAATATGCTTCAAGGTTTCTATCCTGGGATATCATAAAACCACAGTGGTATCCAAAAGGCTTTCCCTTAGCAGTATATTGGACCCAGCTCAGGTGATACTACGCTATGACTTAATCATAGGCACTGATGATAATATGTCCACACGCCAATGATTACACCCACTGGAGGGGTGAATGATTCCTATTCTGATGCTCGTGTTCAAAGGAGATATATGTGGGAATGTTAGGGAATATAGCTCCAAGCAGAAATATGTAACCACGTGTTGAGGGGCGATGATGTACTAGTATGTCAGTATGTCACACTTAACAATTATATCTGTTATGGTCATAATGGGAAATAGGTACTCATTATGTGTGTCTAAATTTTTTTTCATTACTATTTCAATATTATTAATAATACAAAAAATAGAATTTAGTGCGTTTTCCAATCGTTTATTTTTGTATGTGGCGTATTTTTGTATGTGACTTGTTTTTTAATAATTAAATAAATAATAATTAAATAAATAATAAATACTCTTTTATTAATATATATTTGTTAATATTCAATTATAAAAATAATTTTTTATAAAAAAAAATAAAATTTTATAATTCTTTTTCAATAGAATTTATTATTTTATTTTAAATATTATTAATTATTATTAATACCTTGTTTATATTATCAACAGAAAATACAGATTGAATAAAATAAAATAAAATGAAATAAAATAAAATAAAATAAATAGTAGAAACATAAATATAAGTACAGAGTGAATAAAATAAAATAAAATAAAATAAAATAAAATAAAATAAAATAAAATAAAATAAAATAAAATAAAATAAAATAAAATAAATAGTAGAATATGAATATAAAGTACAGATTGAATAAAAATAAAATAAAATAAAATAAAATAAAATAAAATAAAATAAAATAAATAGTAGAATATGAATATAAAGTACAGATTGAATAAAAATAAAATAAAATAAAATAAAATAAAATAAAATAAAATAAAATAAATAGTAGAATATGAATATAAAGTACAGATTGAATAAAAATAAAATAAAATAAAATAAAATAAAATAAAATAAAATAAAATAAAATAAAATAAATAGTAGAATATGAATATAAAGTACAGATTGAATAAAAATAAAATAAAATAAAATAAAATAAAATAAAATAAAATAAAATAAAATAAAATAAAATAAAATAAAAAAAATATATAATAATTATTTTATATATATAGGAATCTTATATATTTTAATTTTTTTTCATTTATTTTTTTAAAAAAAAAAAAATTTAGTTATAATAACGTTTGTCTTTTAATTATTATATTTTATTATAGTAAATAAAAAAATTTAAATGAAAAGTAAATAATTTTAATTATTTATAATTCATATTTTCATAAACGATATATATATATTAATTTAAATGATATAAGAATTAAAAATTAAAACAATAAGAGTTGAATAATTGATCCTATTAAAATAATTAATTATTTGCATAGTAATATTTATAATGTTTGATCAATATGAATCAATTATTATTAAAATATAATAATAACAATTATAATTTTAATAAAATAATAAAAATCTTTTATTGAATTTAATATTTTTAATAACATAATTAATTTTGAAAAGTATATTGATATTAATAAAATTTATAATAATATAATATTGATATTGATATTAATAAAATTTATAATTATATAATATTGATATTGATATTAATAAAATTTATAATTATATATATTGATATTAATAAAATTTATAATTATATAATATTGATATTGATATTAATAAAATTTTAACTAGTATCAAATAAATCGGTTTTAGTTATAAATTATTTAATAAAAATAACTAAAAAGATAATTTCTATTAAGATTATTAAATAAACACAATAGGTAAATAAATTTGTATTTTTCTAGCATTTTTTTAAATTAAAATTATTTAATTATTATTTAAACGATTATAAATATAAATTTAAAATAAATAAATTTTTATTTTTCTAGCATTTTTTTAAATTAAGATTATTTATTTTAAATTAATATTTATATCGTTTAAATCAATTAAACATTTTTCCCATAATTTAACTAATTCATTTCTGTTGTATCCATTATAAAATAAATTTATTTCCTTACTTTTGTAATTTTCAATTAAAATTTTAATTTCATCAGTTGCACTAAATATTTTTTGCTTTTTTTTCCAATTTCCTTTAGTTCTCCTTTGATAATCCATTATAAGATAAGTTTTCTTCTTCTTTTAATATATATATTAATTTATAAAATAAAGGTTTATTTGGAAATATATTATTTAAGTAACTATTATAAGATTCTGATGCATTGTTTGTTAAATGCTCTATATTTTCATAATAATTCCAATTATTAACATTATACTTAAGTAGATAATTTTTATTAAAATATTCTAAAAATTGCAGAAAATTATTATACTTTTTTTTTTGACAAATTCTTTTTATTATAATATAAATATCAAATATATAGTTTGGGTTTATAAACGGTAAGTTCGAAATAGCTTTATAATAAATATATACATCATTATTATTCTTCACTTCATGATAACATAATATATTTTTTTGTTTTTCTAATGATCTTTTGTAATGCCAAACACAATATTTAATATTTATATTGGGAAAAACTTTTTTTGTGGCATTAGATATACCTTGTTCAAATCACAATGAAAATTAATTGTAGTAATTAATGTATTACTCCTAAATTTATTTGCATTTTTTTTTATTTCTTTAAATAATGTTTCATATGTAGATTGTTTTTTATTTTTTAATATAGAAATGGAAGTAGTGTAAAACATATTAAATTCCCCAACATAAGTTCTTGTTATAAATAACTGATAACTAAATTTCGGTGCCGCATAAAATGTACCGTCCGCAAATATATTTTTATGATAATTCGAAAATAAATATGCTTGGAATGGTGATTGAAAGATTATTAGATCAGTGTTTTTAAATATCATAAAATTTTCATTTCTTTTTGTTTTATAATATTTTGATTCAATGGGAATATCATCAAAACTTTTTATGTTTGGAGGAAATTGTTTATTTATATTTCTTATTATTTGGGATCTATTGTACTATATTCGGGACATATAAGTCCCATTTCTTGAGAAACGGCATTAAATATATGTTTAGGTTTTATATCCATAGGAATTGAATTTTTCTTAATTTCTTCCTTAATTTTATGCTTTGCTACTGATATAGACACATCAATTTCTTTTTCGATATGGTTATGTAAACTTTCATATTTTAAAACCTCCTTTTTATCATTTAAAATAATTAAAGATTTACATTTATTTAAAGTCTTATATTCAGTGCATCTATAAATTTTTGATTTATCTTTCCTTTGAAATGAAAAATTAAATTTGTGTTTTTTATTAATAATAATTTGTTTATTTCCTCGATTTGTTTCACTTATTTCAATTTCTATATTGTCTTCCATTAATAATTAAAAATTTTTCAATAAAATATTTTAATAAATATACTTTTAAATGTTTTAAAACTTTTTGTTTTTTAATACTTAAAATAATAAATCTTTTTTTAATTAATTATATAATATAATTATTTAAATAATTATTTAATTATTAATTATTTATTATTTCTTTATTTACTATTTTATTTATTTATTTTTATTTTTATTTTTTATTTTTTATTTTATTTTATTTTTTTTTTTTATTTTTTAATGCTTAAAAAATAAATTTTTATTTATTTTTATTTTATTTTTTAATGTTTAAAAAAGAAGTTTTCTTATTTCTTATTTTTATTTTATTTTTCAATGTTTAAAAAAAAAGTTTTCTTATTTCTTATTTTGATTTTATTTTTCAATGTTTAAAAAAAAAGTTTTCTTATTTTTTAAGCATTAAAAAATAAAATGTTTATTTATTTTTTATTTTATTTTTCAATGTTAAATAGAAATACCTAACCTAATTATTATTTATTGAAGTGTTGTATTTCGCCAAAAGTTGAATTTCGTCCAGTTGAATTTCGCCAAATTCTTGGTGGCTTATAAATTTTCGTCATAAAATATCACCACATTTATTATTCACGCCATATTGTGAATATATGGCTTTTTAAAAATTGTAGAAAAAGCCACAAAATTATGATACAATTAGATATAAGCCCCACGTATGATTACGTGTATGAAAATTTTTGAGAATTGTAATTTTATTTATTTAATTAATTAATTATTATTCATTAAATTTTTAATAAAATTAAGTGGCTTAAAATTAAAAATATTTAAGCCATACAACAAAATACAAATTTTTGTAATAAAAATTTTCGAAATGCACACTCCCCCAACAAAAAATATATTATATCCATAAATAATATGATTAAACAAAATATTTAAATCTTAAATTTTATTTATATCTTAGAAATTAAAAATATTTTTATTTTAAATCTTATATTTCAAAAATTAAAAATATATATGTTTTAAATAATTAAGAATTCCTAGCTTTCATAGTATAAATAGTAGTTATTGTATTAATTATAGCTTATATTTGTCTTTGAGAAAAAGAAGATACGTCATTTCATAGTATAAAAGATTAAAATATTTACATTACATACGCAATTTTATATATATACTATATATATAAATATATTTATAATAATGCTCTTTATATATAGGTAAATTATAATACAATTTGAATAAATGGATATAATTGTTTTAAAACTTTATTTTATTAAAGTATTTTTGATAACATTAGTATCCCAAAAATGATGTACTTTAAACAAATCCTTAGTATTATTTAATAATTATAATTATTGATATCTAATTAGATAATTTTGTGAGTTCTAAAAAGTAGTTTTAAAAAAAAAATTATTTATCTGTATTCTTTTTTATAATCTTTTTATATATAGATGGTAGAAATATAATTTATTTAAATTATGTTTTTTGCTTTATTTTTGGTTTTTAACACTATGAATTGAATAAAATACAATTTGAAAGTAATTTATTTTTACGTTGTTACTACATCATATATTTTGGATGTGATTATAATTTTGAAATTTAATTTAAAAGATAGATAGTAAATATTATATTTTTATTTTTGAAAATAAGATGCTTAGTGTATTGTAAAATTTGATGTAAAATAATTGTTGTTGAGAGAATAAATATACAGATAGATATTAATTGTAGTGTATTGTTTTAATTGTAATTAAAAGTTAAAGTTTAATGTAAAATTTTTTTTATTATTACATTTATTTTTTTTATATTAAATTTATTTACTTATTTATTTATTTATTTATTTACTTATTTTGTTATTCTTTAACATTGTTTGCATTTTTTTTTCTTTTGTTTGTAGATAAATTATAATATTGTATATTTGAAAATTTCCTTTTTCCATAATACATGTGAGTAAATATTTGTATTTTTGATTATAAAATATTAATTTATTTAGTTATATCAAAGAAAATTTAAATAAAGTTTGATCAAATTTATTTAAATAATAATAATATATTTTATTTTTTTTAATTAAAAAAAAAAATAATAAATAAATAAATAAAAAAAGATTACACAAAAAAAAAAAAATTTTTAAACTTTTAATTCTTATTTATTAAAATTTAATTAAAAAAATATATTTTTAATATAACTAAATAGTTTAAGTAAACTTTAACAAAATAAAAAAAAAAAAAAATTGAAAAAGGTAAATAGTCCATAGAAAGAACTAAGAATTATATTAGATGTATTATTAACAAAAAAAAAAAAAAAAATGTTAAGTATTTATAATTCATAGAAGAAACTAAGAACTGTTTTATTTTATTATGAATCAAAATAATTTTTATTTATCCAATCAATTATTTCTATTTTAATCAAGTTACAAAAATTAATAAATAGTAAAATTTTATTTTATATAAATTTATTATATAATAATATTAATTTAATTTTTTTTTTAAAAAGAATTTTTTATTAATTAACGATTTTATTAATAGAAAATAAAATTATATTAATATATTACAAAAAAAATATATAAATATGCTTAAATTTTTCTAATTTTAGTTCTTTAAAAAAAAAAAAAAAAAAAAAAAAAAAAAAAACATTATAAAAAACAAAATATTATATAATATAAAAAAATAAAAAAAAACTTTTTTATATAAGATTATAAATTATAAATTATTTTATAACTATAAATAAAATAACAATTTTTTTTTAATAAATAGTTGTTGTTATATGACTAAAAATGAAATTAAATATTTTAATTATTCTTTTTATTTGTGGTAATTATTTTTTTAAATAATAATATATATTTAAATACAAATATTTTTTTTAAATCTTTGATAAATTATAGTAATATAAAATATCATTATAATAATATATATTTTATATATTTTATATTTTTATACTTTAATAGTTTATAATGCTTTGGGGGAGATATCTTTCTTTCCAAAAGGTCAACGTGCTGAAATATTTGAAATGATGGATAATGAAGTTCCAATATTTAGAATAACTTTACCAGGAAATGAATTTTATAGTTTAAAAAGAGCTGCAAATAATATATTTCCTTTAGATATAATTAATGATAACATAAAAGATATAATTAATTCAATAAATCATCAAAATTTAACAAAATTATTTCCAGAATATAATTTTTCTGAATTATTACCAGAATTACCACTTAAAGATGATGGTTATCCAAATATTGATGAAACTAAATTTTTACTTTCCTATCAAGAATATCTAAAACTTTATAGAAAATATGGTGATATTAATGAAATAATATTTAACATTTTTAAAAATAATGAATACTTAAATTTAATAAAAGTTATCTATATGTTTCAAAATGAGTTGATATTCTCAGATTTTGATACAGATTTTTGGGATATAGTATATTTATTTAAAGATAGGATAATTATGGATGATGATGGAAATTTTTTATATTATCGATTGGATTATATTGGAAAAATTAAAAAGATAGTTGATTCAATAAATGAAGTTAACTTTAATGAAATGTTTCCAGGATATAATTTTACCGAAATATTACCAGAATTACCAATGAAAGAAAATGGTCATCCAAATATTGATTATAAAAAATATATTATCTCTGATGATGAATATCGAAAATTAAACTATGAATGTAACAGTACTACAGAAATTTTATTTAACATTTTTAATAATAATGAATATTTAAATTTAATAAAGGTTTTTCATATTGTTTCCAATTTAAATACGTCTACAACGTTGTATAATGAAAGAATATGGGAATATATACAAATTTATGGAAATTTTGTAAATAAGGATGAAGAAAATTTAATAAATATTAATGAATATTATATCCAAATGATTAAAAATGTAGTAGATTCCTTAAATGAACAAAACTTTTATGAAATATTTCCAGGATATAACTTTACAGAAATCTTACCAGAGTTACCGATGAAAGAAAATGGTCATCCAAATATTGATTATAAAGAATATATTATCTCTGATGAAGAATATCAAGTTTTAGAATATGAATATAAAAATATTAAAGAAATTTTATTTAACATTTTTAATAATAATAAATATTTAAATTTGATAAAAGTTTTCTATACTCTTTCCAATTTGAATGTATCTACAAAAAAAGATAATGAAATGTGGAATACTATAAACTCATATTTAAAATATATACATAGAGATGATAATGGAAATTTTTCATATAGAAATACTGATTATATTTATAATATTAAAGAAATAGTTAATTTTTTAAATGAACAAAACTTTTATGAAATATTTCCAGGATATAATTTTACAGAAATATTGCCAGAGTTACCAATCAATGAAAATGGACATCCAAATATTGATTATAAAAAATATATTATCTCTGATGATGAATATCGAAAATTAAACTATGAATGTAACAGTACTACAGAAATTTTATTTAACATTTTTAATAATAATGAATATTTAAATTTAATAAAGGTTTTTTATATTTTTTCCAATTTAAATACGTCTACAACGTTGTATAATGAAAGAATATGGAAATATATACAAAATTTTGGAAATCATGTAATTAAGGATGAAGAAAATTTTATATATATTAATGAATATTATATCCAAATGATTAAAAATGTAGTAGATTCCTTAAATGAACAAAACTTTTATGAAATATTTCCAGGATATAACTTTACAGAAATCTTACCAGAGTTACCGATGAAAGAAAATGGTCATCCAAATATTGATTATAAAGAATATATTATCTCTGATGAAGAATATCGAAATTTAGAATATGAATGTAACAGTACTACAGAAATTTTATTTAACATTTTTAATAATAATAAATATTTGAATTTGATAAAAGTTTTTTATATTCTTTCTAATTTGAATGTATCTACAAAAAAAGATAATGAAATGTGGGATACTATAAACTCATATTTAAAATATATACATAGAGATGATAATGAAGATTTTTCATATAGAAATACTGATTATATTTATAATATTAAAGAAATAGTTAATTCTTTAAATGAACAAAACTTTTATGAAATATTTCCAGGATATAATTTTACCGAAATATTACCAGAGTTACCAATGAATGAAAATGGACATCCAAATATTGATTATAAAAAATATATTATCTCTGATGATGAATATCGAAATTTAAAAGAAGAATGTAACAATAATACAGAAATTTTAATTAACATTTTTAATAATAATGAATATTTAAATTTGATAAAGGTGTTCCATACACTCTACAATTTAAATGTATCAACAAAAAATGATAATGATGAAATATGGTATTATATAAAATCGTTTGAAAATAGTATTGAATTAGATGATAATGGAAATTTCAAATATAAAAATGAAAGTTATATTTTAACGGTTAAAGGAATAGTTGAATTATTGAATAAACAAAACTTAAATGAAATATTTCCAGGATATAATTTTACTAAAATATTACCAGAGTTACCAATGAAAGAAAATGGACATCCAAATATTGATTATAAAAAATATATTATCTCAGATGATGAATATCGAAATTTAGAAGATGAATGTAACAGCAATACAGAAATTTTATTTAGCATTTTTAATACTAATGAATACTTGAATTTAATAAAAGTTTTCTATACTCTTTCTGAATTGGAAACACCTTTAAGAAAATATGATGAAATATGGGAATATGTATATAAATTCGGAAATCAAGTATTTATGGATAGTAATGGAAATTTTATATTCTTAAATGATGAAAGATTAATAGAAATCAAAGAAATTATTGAATATGTAAATAAACAAAACTTTACAGAAATATTCCCTGGAATTAATTTTTCAGAAATATTACCTGAATTACCAATGAATGAAAATGGACATCCAAGTATTGATTTTGAAAAGTGTATAGAATATAATAGTAATTTTCTAAGTAATGAAGATGACGACATGGAAATGAGTTTTAAAAAATTTATTTTTGAGTTCTTTAATAATAATGAATATTTAAATCTAATTAAAATCTTTTATACTCTTTCTCATTTATATGAATCTTCTTTTTCTTTTGGAGAAATCAATGATTTTATAGAGAATATCAACTATTATATTGAGAATGTTTATTTAAATGAAAATGGAGATTTAGTTTATATAATGGATGATATAGAATCTGATTTCTATAATAGTAAAATAAATGATTATACAGATAACTATAATACTTCAGATTTAATGAAGCATATAGATAATTACAAATTTACTAAAACAAATAATGAAAAAGAAATAAAAGGTATTATTGAATTCAAAACCAAAAATGCTACTATGATTGTTGAAATTAATAAGTAAGTATTTTAATTTAACCCATTTTAATATTAATACTATTTTTTCATAATGATATTATGAATATAAAAATACTATCATAATTTTTCGTATTAGTATTATTATTATAATTTATTTAATTATTAATTATTATTAACTATTAATTAATAATTATTAATTGTTATTAATTAATAATTATTATTAACTGTTTATTAATAAATAAATTAATATAATATTTAAAATATAAATAAATATTTTATAATGAATTTTTAATATTTTATTAAAAAAAATTTTATAAAACTATATATCATTTATATAAAATAAATTTATAGTCAAAAAAAATCATTTAATAAAATCACTTTTTCTTTAGGTGGTCAATATTCACGTACCTTTTCAAAACCTCCTTTTAATTTAAAAATTCGAGGAGGAAAAGAATTATTTGGACGACGTCAATTTAAACTTCGTGGTGATGCAAAAGATCCATCTTTCTTGAAAACTAAATTGATGAGTGATATTCATAATAAATTGGGATTACCATCACTTTCAGCAAATTATGCCATGTTATATATTAATGATGAGTTCATGGGATTGTATATTTTAACAGATGCTTATAAAGAATCTTGGATTGAATATGTTTATGGAGAAAAAGATACTACAAATTTATATAAATGTGAACGCTGTGATTTAACGTACCGTACAAAGGATGGCTTCGAAAATGAAAATAAAGAAGCTAAAGATGATGAAAAAAAAGAACTCTACAAATTTTTATTGAAAATGACTAAAGCTAAATCAGCAGCGGATGTTGAATCCATTTTTGATATTGAACAATTTTATAAAGAAATTGCCATTGAACTTATAACGTCTTCATGGGATCAATTCTACAGTGGTCATAATTATTATATTTATAAAAATCCTAAAAATAATAAATGGACATATTTAATTCATGATTTCGATCTTACTTTGGGTACCGGAGATATATATTATAAAAGGTTTATTAGTGAAGATTTTATATATTTTATGGAAAATGAAATATTAAATATGTTAATATCTAGTAATATGGATCGTTTTATTGAAATAATAAAAGAAATTGTAACTAATGTTTTTAATCCTGCCACATTATTCCCACGAATTGATGAAATAAAATCATTTATTAGACCTTATCTTCAATTAGATAAAACTCCCAATGAGGATGGCCAATACCCTGGTAGAATTAATAATAATGATAATACTTTTTACACTATGGAAGAATGGGAAGCCTCCATTGAATCTAATAATTCCACGTTAGGTTTGAAAGAATTTATTCTTTTGAGATATAGAGATATTTGTCATGAATATAACATTGAATGTGATCCTAACTATCTTGATGAAGATATAAATGTAATTGAATCATTATATTCAACAGAAACTGAAAGTTCTTCAATCTTTATTGCAACTCCAACATTTGATTCAATTGTCATTGAAATGACTACTTCTATTGAAGATATTACTACTTCAACATTTGATACTAATATTATTGAAACCAATACATCGACAGAAGATATCGTTCTTCCTACCACTACTTCAATAATTGATTCGATTATTGAAACCAGTACTTCTATTGATGATACCGTTCCTCCTACTTCAACTTTAACATTTGATTCTGAAATCATTGAAACCAGTACTTCTATTGAAGATACCGTTCTTCCTTCCATGACTTCAACATTTGATTCTAATGACATTGAAACAACTTCTTCTATTGAAGATATCATTCTTCCTACCTCTACTTTAGTTATTGATTCTTCAAGTATTGAACCTACTACTTCAATTACTGATTCTTCAATTATTGATCCAACTACTTCAATTATTGATTCTTCAATTATTGAAAGTACTACTTCAATTGAAGATACTGCTCTTCCTACTTCTACTTCATTATTTGAGCCAACAGAAACAGAAACGTTATTACCAATATCTGAAACTATAGATAAAAATAAATGTTTATCTGAATTTATTGGATATCCATGTTGTTCACCTGAATTTACTACCATTTATGCACAAGATGAATATGGAGATTGGAGCTATGATTTCGTTAAGAATGAATGGTGTGGATTAACTGTATATGAAGATTCTTCATTACAAAAGGATTCTGGTGAATGTTGGTCAGAAGAATTAGGATATCCATGTTGTAAAGGATGCAGAGTCTATGAAACGGATTCTGATGGATCCTGGGGATATGAGTTTAATCAATGGTGTGGTATTATTTCAGCTCAATGCTAAAAGAAAAAAAAAATTAAAATTAAAAAAAAAAAAAATTATAAGATATAAATAAAAAGAATATAGTATTAGAATTCGAAAAAAAAAATAAATATAATTTAATGATTTTATATTTTAGAATTTGAAATATAAAACATTAAAATTATTAATAGAATTACCAAAAAAAAAAAAAAAAAAAAAAATAATACATAAATGAAATAAAAGAAATATATCGTATTTAATATAATAAAAAACAAAAATATAACTAAAAAAAAAAAAAAAAAAATAAAAAATAAAAAAAATAATTATAAAATATTATAATATTTAAATATATAATAAAAATAAATTAATAAATTTAAATATTTATATATTATAGTAAAAACTTATATTTAAAATATTTAAATATTCATAAATATAACATATAAATAAATAAAATAAATATAGTTATAGAGATTAGAAAAAAAAAATTTAAAAATACTAATTAAAAATATAATTATTAGAATGAGATAAACGTTCTTTTAAATAAAATAATAAAAAAAAAAAAATAACCACACGAAATAAATCAATAAATATAAATAAATTTAAATAAATTTAAATAAATCAAAATAAATTTAAAAAAAAAAAAAAAAAAAAAATTAATATTTATATATATATATAAAATTATATAATTTATAGTATATTATAATTATAAGAAAAAATTTAAAGTGAAAATTTTATTGATATACTTAATTATTCTTTTATTTATTTAGTTACTTTTTCATATATTTATTTAATTTTTACAATTATTTTTTTTTTTTTTTTTTTTTATAAATATAAAAATAATATAAAATTTATTTCAAATATATTATGTTAATTCTATTTCAATAATGAATTCATGGGATCATATATTTAAATGATCATACTAAATCATAAATTGAATATAATTATGAAGAAAAACAAACTTTAAATTTATATAAATATAAAAATATTTTTAATAATAATATTTTATCATAAAAATATATTTTAATGTTCTTATGCTAACCTAATCCAATAAAGATTAAAAAATATTTTAATCATTATTGTATTTATTCATTTATTCTCTTTTTAAAAATAATTTTTTACTATTAAAAATATTATTATTATTATATATGACAGAATTCATTTGGTCCATTTTTCTGACATTTCTTAATAATTTATGAGTTTATCAATAATTTTTATATTTAAATCATTGAAACATTTCAACCATAATTCAATGAAATCATTGCTAACTCTTTTCTTTTTTTTTTTTTTTTTTTTTTTTTTTTTTTTTTTTTTTTTAATAGAATTTCCATATTTTTGTAATATTTAACCAGAGCTTTGATTTCCTCAGTTCTTATTAATTATTTTTTTTTTCAAAAAAATTCCAGCAGTTCTCCTTTCTTAATCAATGTAATATTTTGATTCTTCTTTTTGCAATTCTGATAATAATTGAAAAAAAAGTTTTTTTTTTTTTTTTTTGCAAATAATTTTTTTTAAGTATTTATTAAAAGTTTCTGAAACATTATTTGTAATATGCTCAATATTATCATTGTAGTTCCAATTTTCAGTTTCAAAGCTAATTAACTAGGTTTTTTTTTTTTTTTTTAAAAAATATTCTAAAAATTCTAAAAATTGAACATAATTATGTTCTTGGCACACACTTTTTTACTTTTACTATAAATATCATATATATATTCAGGATTAATAAAAGGAAAGTTCGAAATATTATTATAATAAATATATAAATCTTTTATTTTTTCAACTTTATTACCACATAATTTTTTTTTTTTTATTTTTTTTTTTTTTTTTTTTTAATTTCTAATGCTCTTTTAAAATACCATATACAATATTTAATATTTGCATTAATAAAAACTTTTTTGTGCAGCATTAGATAATAGCTTTTTCAAAATCGCAATGAAATATTTTTGGGGTAATTTCAATACTATTATATTTACTTGAATTTTTTTTTTTTTTTTTTTTATTTCTTCAAATAATATTTCATAAGTTGTTTGCTTCTTATTTTTTAATATAGAAAAGGAAGTAGTGTAAAAACAATTTAATTCTGTAAATATAGGTTCTAGTTATGAATACTTGATAACTAAATATAGGTGCAATATAAATTTATCCGCAAAAAATATATTTATTTTTAGAAAATAATTCTGATTATGTGCGTCATCATATTCTAAGATTAGATTCTCATTATTTAAAATAATGAAAGATGAACATTAATTTAATGTTTTATATTTTGTACATTTATATTTTTTGTGAATTGTCTTTCCTTTTGAATGAAAGATTAAACTTATATTTTCTGTTTAAAAATAATTTGTTTTTTTTCCTCTATTAGTTTTGCTTATTTCAATTTCTTGATTTTTCTCCATTTTTTTTTTTTTTTTAATAAAAGTTTCTAATTAACTATTTTAATGATTAATTTTAATAATATATATTTTTAATTATATATACTTTTAATGAAGACAAGAAAGATTCCAGGGTGAGAGTTGTCGTTATTCGAAGTTTGAACGAAGTTCTTTGGGAACAAAGAAGTAGACCCTGCATCCAAAAAAAAAAAAAAACCCGAAGGATACTGTAATCCAGGGGGTTTTTTTTTGTTATAGAAAACTTTAAAAAGGGATTCTATTTTGATTTTTGATTACCTTGGTGGTGAGGAGTCTATTATGAAAAAAGTTAGCAGTATCGACGGCATATTCCCCCCCCCCAAAAAAAAAAAAAAAAAAAAAAAAAAAAAAAAAAAAAAAAAAAAATACATAAGTTTTTCTTAGTTGAGTAAAAAATGCTTTGGCCGATAGAAATAAGGCTACCATTAAATCTTTCTTGTTCGACCATTTTTTTGAGAGGAATTATACGGAACGGTGAATTGATGTTTGATCAGTTTGAAATTGACTGTTTTGAAAATTTTTTTTCCATTGTCAGAACGAATGGCTTTTATAGTTATATATATATATATATATATTTTTTTTTTGTTAGAACTATATATTTTATTGTACCAAATAATGAATTTACATTGAATACCTCATTTTTACTTTTTTACTTTTTTACTTTTTTACTTTCAGTGAAGATTACCCAACCGGAATCTTGAATAGTCATCCAAGATAGTGAGAAAAGTATTTAATTGTTATTAATGGAGTTGACGGCAGGTCCAACACGATCCATATGAATAAGATTCTAAAAATTTGACTTGTATTATTTTTGTTGAAACTTTATAAGATTTTTTTTTCATTTTTATTTTATTTTTTTTTTTTAATTTGGAAGTTGATGCCTGGTGAACATTTAAACTTTTATGTTAATATGGTTTAATTTTTCTTGAATTTTAGAGAAATCGAAAATGACCGAGGCGTCTATGCCAGAGGTTCTATTATTTGATTTTTATTTAAATAATTGTGGTTGCTTTTTCATATGAATTATTTGTTCATATATATATATATATATATTTTTTTTTTTTAAAAAAAAAAAAATCATTTTGTCCTGTGTTCCTCCCCAAGAGTAAAAAGATTCTTGAAGGTAGTTCCCATAACTGAAAAGGCTGTTTTATTTTTTGTTATGACCTTTCAGAATTTCCTTAGTTTTTTTTTATTTTTATTTTTTTATTTTTTTTTTACTTCCAAGGTTATTCGTAATGATTCATTTTTATACTAAGATATCCGTTTTTTTGATAATCCTTTTCACATGTGTTAGTATCATAAACATTAATGTTTCCTACATTCATTTAAACTATATCAGCTGACATATTTAATATTTTTTTTTACGATTGAATTTCGTTAACGATCAATTTTATTTCTATTTTCAGTTTAAGAATGAAGCTAAAAAAAAAAAAAAAAAAATTTTTTTTTTTTTTTTTTTTTTTTACATCTTTTTTAATTTAATTTTAATTGAATTATATTAGACATTTTTATTTATTTTTTTTCATCCTATGTCTGGGTGATATATCTGTGTATATAATTTTTTTTTTATTCAGTCATATGTTAATAAATATTATAAGATAAATGAAATTTTTAAATATATAAATAATTAAATAAATAAATAAATAAGTAATGATTAGTATCGTAATTGGTTTTAAATAATTTAAATAATTTAAGATACTTTTTACTATAACATAAACAAGTACAACATAAAGCATATATATATAGATATAGATATAATAATCAAAAAAAAAAAAAAAAAAAAGATAGAATTTATTATACTTTTAGCCGAGTCACTCACCATGTAAAAGAAGGTTCTTTGTTTTTTTTTTTTTAAAAAAAAAAAAAAAAAAACAATAGGTATTGTAATATTCACTAGAACAACTCGTCCTCTATCGTACAAATGGTCTGAATAATGATTTTACCACAATGCACATAGGACTGTTCAAAAAATAACCAAAAAAAAAAAAAAATAAGAATTATAAATAAATAGTAAAGCAATGTATTACCGGGTGAATCTTCATTAAATTCGCAATAGCCTTATCGGTGTGTATTAGTAGTGTTATTTAGTATGTCAAAAGAAGTATTTATTTTGTGATTGATCGTTCTGATTTGTAAACAATCATTTATTATGCAAAGAGTCAGAATCCTTAGTACATCTATAAGAGCAATTTTTATTAATATTAACCTAAATAGAAATCTAGGATTATGACATATAATGGATTTTGAATATTTAAAGAATATTAACAAAATAGTATTTTAATAGTAAATAAAGTAAGAGTTTGTTAGTGCTACTTAAATAAAATAAAATAAAATTAATAGTAGAATATTAAATAAGAAAGTACAGATTGAATAAAATAAAATAAATAGTTGAAATATAAATATTAATTATAATTATAATAATTATTATTGTTAACTATAATAATATCTATATATTATATGATAAATAGGTAAACATAAAATAATGTAATTTAGTATTATGTACTACTATAAAAACACATGAAAATATTTTTAAATAAAAATTGTTCTTAACGTTTTTTTAACAATTATAATAATTATAATAATAATAAATATATAGAATATAATAATAAATATAATAAATATATTTATTTATTATTATTTTAAGTAAATAAAAATAAAAAAAAAAAAAATTATTAAGTTATTAAGTAAATTTTTTTTTTTTACTTAATTATTATTAACTGCCTTAAAACTCTATAATTAAATATAATATTTATAATCCTAATTATTACTAAATTACTTATTATTTATTATTTATTATATTTATTATTTAATTATTTATTATTTAATTATTTTTTATTTAATACTAATTTTAATATTTAATAGTAATATTTATTGTTTAATATTAAAAAAATACTTTCAAAAAAAAAAAAAAAATGGAGAAATTAAAAAAATTAAAAATTTGAGATTTAATGAAATGGGATAAAAAAATAAAAATTGAAAAAAAAAAAAAAAAAAAAAAAAAAAAAAAAAAAAAAAAAAAAAAAAAAAAATTGAAAAATGTAATTTTTAAAAAATGTAAAATTTTATTTTTGTATTTTTTAATTTTTAATTTTTTTTTTATTATTTTATGTTAACTTCCTACATATATACATAAAGTTATGACATGATTTTTTATTATTATTTTTTTTTATATAAATTTATATTATTTATTTATTGTTTTAAATAAAAAAAAAAAAAAAAATTAAAAAAAAAATAAAAAAATAAAAAATTTAATAATAATAAAAAATATTTAAAAATTAAAAACCTTAATCTGAACTAAAATTTTTAAATATGGTAATTATCCGTTATAAAATAATAAAATAATAAATAATGAATAATAAATAATAAATAAATAATATTCATTTTAATAAAAATTTTAAAATTTAAATGTCAATGGTGGTTGTTAAAAAAAAAAAAAAAAAAAAAAAAAATCTTTTCATTATTAGTATTAAAAAAAAAAAAAAAATAGATAAAAAATAAACTTTTTTAAAAAGGAAAAAAAAAAAAAGGTTATACATGCATAGTGACATGGTTACTTAAAAAAATAAAAAAAAAAAAAAATATGAAATAAAAAATAAAAAATTTAAACTTTATAAAATTATGATTATTATATATTATGATTATTAATTTTTTTTAAAAAAAAAATAATAATAATAATAATAATAAACTGAATGGCAGTAAAATTAAAGTATATTCTTGAAAAAAAAAAAAAAAAAATAAAAGTAAAAGGTGATTTTTTTTTTTTATAAATTTATTACTTTATATTTCATACAAAAAAAAATAAAGTTTTTTAAACTATAAAAAAAAATAATATTTTTTGAAAATATAGATAAAAAAAAAGTTGTACATGCATAGTGACATGGTTGCTTGAAAAAAATAAAAAAAAATAAAATATGAAATAAAAAATAAAAAATTTAAACTTTATAAAATTATGATTATTTATATATTATTTTTTTATAACAAAAAATAAAATAATAATAATAATAATAATAAACTGAATGGCAGTAAAATTAAAGTATATTCTTGAAAAAAAAAAAATAAAGTAAAAGGTGATTTTATATATATATATATATTTATTACTTTATATTTCATACAAAAAAAAAAAAAAAAAAAAAAAAAAGGAGGTAAAGTCAATAGAATAAATAAATAAAATTTAAGGAAGAAAAAAAAAAAAATATATATATATATATTTGTATGTATTAATAAATGTTAATATATATTTATCTTTATAATAATTATCACTATTTTAAGGAAATAAAATTTATATATATTTATTAAGAAAAAAAAAAAAAAAAAGAATGGAAATAAAAATAAAAATAAAAATAATTTTTTTTTTTTTAAATTTTAATTTTAAAAATTTTAAAAAATTTTATTTGTAAAGTCTAAAAGAAATATTTTCTTTGTTAAGATTAAAATAAAGTAAATAAATAATAAATAAGTAAAATAAAGTTATATAATTAAATATATTTATATTTCATTTCATTTCATTTTATTTTATTATAATCTATCTATATATATATTATAAATTTATTATATATAAATTTATCTTTTTTTTTTTTTGATCTAATTTTTTAGATTTTATTTTTATTTATCTTTATTCTTTTTTTTTTATTTTATTTTTTTATTTTATTTTTTTGGGTGTGTGTTTTTAGAGTTATTTCTTTGATTTATTTAAAAATGTCAAATTTTTTTTTTTTTTATATTTCTTTTGTACATTAAATAAAAAATAAAAATAAAAATAAAATTAAAAATAAAAATAATAAAAAAAAAAAAATTTTTTTTTAAAAGTAAATTAAGG
>JACVTC010000053.1:72500-82500 GCA_016946835.1 Neocallimastix lanati (nom. inval.) | reverse complement strand
GAGTACATCTATATCTATATAATATTATATATATATATAACTATATTTTATATATTTTTTACATATATATAATTACTTTTAAAAAAAAATGGTTGGTTGATATGTTTTTTGTTCTTTTGATTTTTTTAAATTTAAAAAAAAAAAGTATCTAATAGTAATTATAATTAAAATAATTAAAAAAAAAAAAAAAAAGAATAGAATGGAATAGAAAAGATAATATACATATATATTTATATTTTTCTTAACTTTCTATAACAAGATATATAATAATAGTAATAATAATATATATGCATATAACTTTTTCCTTTCTTCCTTTTTTTTTTTTTTTTTTTTTTTTTTAAAAAAAATTAAATCAATGATATATTTATATTTAATAAAAAAATTATAAAAAAAATTTTATTTTTAATCTATTTAAACTTTTTTTCGTTTTTCAAAATTTTTTTTTTTTTTTAAAACAGGTGATGGCTTTTACATCACTTTCATTCATTCATCATTATCACCATTGACAATGACGGAGGCAGTAATTTTTTCTAAAATGGAACTTGGATTCACTTTACCATTTGCATTGGCTTGAGTTGGGGATGGGACAGGGCCAGCAGCTTCTACAACGAAAGGATGGTGTTGCTTTTCTTTTTCCATTTCCATTTCCATCTTCATTTCCCTTTCTATTTCTCTGGTCTCCAATTCAACCTCGCCTTCACCAAAGTATCTTTGGTAACGAGAGAGGGCAATCGTGGTCCAGGTACGAGGATACGTTAAATACATCATCATAAGGAAGGGACGATGACCGGTACCGACGACCGATTTATCCTCCCATTTTCCTTCACGATCCATTTCATTAATGAGGAATTGAACGGCACGTTCTACACTGTTACCGACATCCATGACATCGGCACGCTTAATCTCCAATAATCCAAGAAGAGCCCAAGCGGTTTGGGTTGGGGTAGAGATACCGACACCACACCATTTTTCAGATTTGTAAGAGAGTGGACTCTCCCCGAAGCCACCATCCAAGTTTTGATGTTGTAAGACCCAACTGACGGATTTACGAATCCAAGGTTGATTTAAGTTATAGCCGACCTTCTTTAAACCTGGGATGATGGCACCAAATGAATAGATATAATTGTTACCCCAACGGGCTTCCCAACCCCCATTAGGCTTCTGTACATTGATTAAGTAGTCGATGGAACGTTTGACAATTGGGTTGGTGAAATTATAACCAGATTCTCCGAAACCTTCCAAGACATGACCGGTGACATCGACACAACTTGGATCCCAAATTTCAGCGGCATCGGCGAACGCAGAGGTCACAAATTCAATTGGCTTAAATCCTTGTCTTTCACGATCGAAAGCAGCATAACCTCCATCATCATTTTGTACACCAAACAATAAACTGTTGGCGTGTTCAATACGTTTTTCGAAGAAGTCATTTCCTTTAAAGGCATTCCAGAGAATGACTGCTTCGGCCGTATCATCAAAATCGGAAGCGTATTCAAAGTCGAAACCGTAAGGGATACCACCATTTAAACGTTGCTTCTTCGCCAAGTACTTTGCGGCTTTGACGATTTCGGTACCTTCATAACCAGCTTCATTTAAGGCGATACCGGAGAGAATGGTTTCCCAGCTACGACCATTGCATAGGTTACCCATGTACTCGGCCTCATTATCAAAGTACATGGTTTCAATGAACCGGTAACCCAACTTAATTCTACGCTTCACATCGGGAACGTAACGACTTTCCGGGAAACGATGAATGAAGTCATCATACGCCATAATACCGAAAAGGGTGGAGACGGTGTAACCACCGAAACTACCTTCAGGTTGTTGAATACCAAACATACGAAGTAAAATTTTTTCGACGGCAGGTTCCGGTTCTCCGGGTTGAGCCTCCACCTTATTTTCAGCGGCAGGACGATAGGCATAGATAGGATCATCGAGAGGTTTACCAGCATTTTCAAAGAGAAGTTCCTTCAATTCAAATTGACTACCGAGATCCTTAGCGACCTTGAAGTAGGTAGAATAGGTAATTGGAAGAACATGAGGATAGACCCATTGAGCGACACGACCTTGGAAATCAAGGATACGACCGAAGACGCCATCACCAAAAATGAAGAGAGGAATATAGATGTTTTCACTCCATTTGATGTTACCGAAGAAGGTTTGCCAGTAACGACTTAAACAATTGGCATGACGGAGACCCCCCTTTGAAAGGATGAAACGACGAGCATTAACCATCATTGGAGAATCCAAAGGTTCGCCCATGACCTTCAAAGCCCAATAGTTATAGATGGTGGTATCGATATCTCCAAAATTGACACTACCATCCACAACATTAGCCCAGGAACCATCAGGGTATTGGGTGGTGACGAGAATTTTATAAAGGACTTTTTCATCTAAACGAGTAGAAGGTAAGAATTCTGTACCGACTTGGTTAAGGTATTTTAATACGACGTAGTAAGCAGATACGAAATTTGGACCAAGGTAGGAATTAAATTCGAAATATTCATCCTCCTTAAATCCTTTCAAGATATTTTCGACGGCCTTTTTAATGGTTCTGGTGACATCTTCCGGGGTGAAGGTGGCTTCATCAATGACCGGTGCCTGACGTACTAAAAATTCCTTTGCAGGAGGATTAGGGACATCAGTAAAGGTAGTGATAGGTTTTTTAGTGAGTATATTGAGAGCAGCGCCAAGGTTATATTTTTCATTTTCGATTTTTGCGATAAAATAACTTAAAATTAAGACAGGAATAGCGGCGACTGTAAGAAGTCCACCATATTTTTTTGAAAACAATATCATTTTTTTTTTATGAAACTTTATACTATACTTTTCTTTGTTGGTGTTTTTAAATTGTGTTTTTTTTTTTTTTTTTTTATTATTAGTATGCTTAATTTAGTTGTTGTACCTTAATTTAAATACTTTAATTATTTTTTTTTTTAAAGTAATAATTTTTTTTTCTTATTATATTACAAATAAAAATAAATAAATTAACTGACTTTTTTCTTTTTTTTACTTTTAATAAATAATAATTCAATAAAACTTTTTTTTTTATATTGAATTTGATTTTTTTTTCTTTGGTGGATAAATACTTTATATGTACATGTATTTCATATGACTTTAATATAGAGTAGTCGTTTTCGACAACAAAATATGGAGTATTTTATTTTATTTTACCTTTTTTTTTTTTTTTTTATTAAATATTTTTATATATATATTTTATATAACAAAGTATATAATTTGATAATAATATTATTATTACCTATTGTATAAATATTTCGTTTTTTTTTTTTTTTTTTTTTTTGGTTTGGTCTGATTTACAACCAATTTAATATTTAGAAATTCTATAATTTTAATTTAAAAAACTAAGTTTTTTTTTTTTATAATTTCAATCACTTCTATATAAATACAGTAACAATAATTATTTCTTTTTTTTTTTTTTTTTTTAATAGATACATATATAAGAAAGAATATTTTATTTAAAAATATTTTAGAAAATTATTAAAATAAAATGATATAAAAAATTAAAAAATAAAAAAAGAAAAGAAAAGAACTTAATTCCTCTATTTATATAAAATATAAATAAATATATTTTATATATTTATTTTTTTTTTTTTTTTATTTTATTTTATTTTGTCAATAAACTTTATTTATTAAAAAAAAATAATAATTAATAATGAAATAATAATTAATCAATATTAAAATAATAAAAAAATAATAACTATTTTTAATAAAAACAATATAAAAAAAAAAAAAAAAAAAAAAAAGATTAATATTGAATTTATTATTAACTATTATTCTATTATTTATTACTTATTATTTATTACTTATTAATTATTTATTAACTATTCATTATTTATTATTATTTCATTATTATTTCATTATTATTTCATTATTATTTCATTATTATTTCATTATTATTTCATTATTATTTCATTATTATTTCATTATTATTTCATTATTATTTCATTATTATTTCATTATTATTTCATTATTATTTCATTATTCAATTATTTATTATGATCAGTTTCATTAATTAAATAATTAAATATTAAATAATTCATATTCATTACTATTTATTAAATAAAAAAAAAATTAAGATGATTAATTATTTCTTCTCTTATTTTATTATTCTTTTCTTATTATTTATTATTCTTTTCTTATTCAATATTTTAATTCTTTTTTTTTTTTTTATTATTATTTATTATTTATTATTCAATTATTTATTATTAATTATTTATTATTTATTATTTATTATTTATTATTTAATTACTTATTATTTATTATTTTATTATTTATTATTTATTATTTATTATTTATTATTTATTATTTATTATTTATTATTTATTATTTATTATTTATTATTTATTATTTATTATTTATTATTTATTTATTATTATTTATTATTTATTTATTATTTATTTATTATTTATTATTTATTATTTATTATTTATTATTTTTTATTTTTTATTTATTATTTATTATTTATTATTTATTATTTATTATTTATTATTTATTATTTATTATTTATTATTTATTATTTATTATTTATTATTTATTATTTATTATTTATTATTTATTATTTATTATTTATTATTTATTATTTATTATTTATTATTTATTATTTATTATTTATTATTTATTATTTATTATTTATTATTTATTATTTATTATTTATTATTTATTATTTATTATTTATTATTTATTATTTATTATTTATTATTTATTATTTATTATTTATTATTTATTATTTATTATTTATTATTTATTATTTATTATTTATTATTTATTATTTATTATTTATTATTTATTATTTATTATTTATTATTTATTATTTATTATTTATTATTTATTATTTATTATTTATTATTTATTATTTATTATTTATTATTTATTATTTATTATTTATTATTTATTATTTATTATTTATTATTTATTATTTATTATTTATTATTTATTATTTTTTATTATTTTTTTTACTTTCTAAAAAAAACAACATGATTTTATTTTTTATTTTTTTTTTATTTTATTTTTTATTTTTTTTTTTATTTTTTTTATTTTTTTTTAAAAATATTTTTTATTATAAATTTAATATATTAATTTTAATATTTATATATTACTCATTAGTATTGTTAATATATTTAAATATCTTATTTTAAATAGAAATTATTTAATTTTATATTATCTTTTAATCAATTTTAATATATTATGGCTTTTAATTAATAATAGATCATTATTTATAATATTATATAAAATAAAAACTAATATATATTATTATATATTGTAATATATCATAAATTATATTATCATTTCTATTTTTTATTTAATTTTGTTTAGTATAAAACATCAATAATTATTAATATATTATTAATGTATTTTCTATTAAATTGATCTATTTAATAAATAAATATTATAAATATAATATAATATAAATATAATAAATTATAAATATATTGGATAAATATTTTTAATTATAAAAAAATTTTTTTTAATAAGTCAAAATCAAAATTTTCCTTTTTATTTTTTTATTTTTTATTATTTTAAAAAAAATTATATTATATTATATTATATTATATTGTATTATGGTATTGTATTAGAATGTATTAGAATGTATTAAAATGTAAATTTTTAAGACCATAATAAATTTATATGATCAAGACTTACAAGGGATAGTCTAAAAAAAAAAAAAAAATCATAAATTTATATTTAATTATGATTATTATTATTTATTATTATTATGATTATTATTATTATTATTATTATTATTATTATTATTATTATTATTATTATTATTATTATTATTATTATTATTATTATTATTATTATTATTATTATTATTATTATTATTATTATTATTATTATTATTATTATTATTATTATTATTATTATTATTATTATTATTATTTATTATTATTTATTATATTTTATTATTTATTATTATTTATTATTATTTATTATTATTTATTATTATTTATTATTATTATTAATTTTTTTTTTTTTAGGGATACTTTTCATTGATTATTTAGAGAGATGTATATATATTTAAGTTTCAAAATTTAAAAGGTTCAAGTAATATTATGAATTCTCATTAATTAAAATAATAATAATAATAATAATAAAATGAAAAAAACTATATAATAAATATAAATAAATATAATGTTAGACATCTTATTTATATTTAAATTTAGTTAAATGTTAATAAAAAAAAAAGAAAAAAAAAAAGACTGCATAAATTTATTGAATTAATTCATAATTAAATAAAGAAAAAAAAATCCAAAAAAAAAAAATAATCATAAATAATTAAATAATAAAAAGTAAAAATAGTAAAAATAAATATATATATAATAATAATAATAATAATAATAATAATAATAATAATAATAATAATAATAATAATAATAATAATAATAATAATAATAATAATAATAATAATAATAATAATAATAATAATAATAATAATAATAATAAATAACAATAATAATAATAATAATAATAAAATAAATTATAATAAATTAATAAAAATAATTTTTTTTAAATTTAAATTTATTATAAAAGAAAAAAAAAAAAAGGATAATTGAATAATAAATAATAAATAATAAATAATAAATAATAATAAAAAATTGAATAAATAATAATTAATAATAATTAAATAATAGATAATAATTAAATAAAGTGATAAAAGATAAAAAGGAAATCCTTTTTTCAGTTGGATGAAACCTTTTACGAATTAGAACTTTAAGTTATAATAAAAAAAAAAAAATCTGGGAAATAATTAATCATCATCATTTTCTATTAATAATAAGTCATAGTTTAAGTAATAATACTTAATATACAAAAATCAAAATATTATTAATAAAATAATAATAATAATAGTTAGATACAAAAATCAAAATATTATTAATAAGTAATTATCCAAAATATTATTAATAAAAATAAAAGTTATTAATAAACATAATAATTAAAATTTTTTTAAAAAAAAAAAATTTATTAAATTATTTAATAATGATTAAAATTAAAAAAAAAAAAAAAAAAAAATTAATAATAATAATTAAGAAAAAATATTAATTATTAAATATGAATGAAAATTAAAATATTATTAAAAATTTTATTGAATACGAATTATTAAATATGAATAATAATAATTAAAATATTATTTAAATTTATTATTAGCAAGTTCAAATTAAAGAATCATTCATTCATAGATAATAATAGACCCATTAAAAGATACCCTAAAATAATTATAATAATTATAATAGCAAAAACAGCAATAACAACATCAATTATTATTAATACTATTTCTATTATTATTAATACTATTACTATTAATACTATTACTATTAATACTATTATTATTATTATTATTATTACTATTACTATTAATACTATTACTATTAATACTATTATTATTATTATTATTATTACTATTATTATTAATACTATTATTATTATTGTTATTACTATTATTATTAATACTATTATTATTATTGTTATTACTATTATTATTAATACTATTATTGTTATTATTAATAGTATTATTATTATTATTATTATTAGTGTTCAATGCAAGCGAATAACTTTAAATAAAAAACTAAAAGAAATTAAAAGAATAAAAAATAAAATTTTAAAGGATAAAAATGAAAAATAAAAACGAAAATACAAAATACAAAAAAAAAAAAAAAAATTATTTGCTTTTCTTTCTTTTATTTATTTATTCATCTCTAATATTTTATTCTCTATTTAAAATTTATATTCATTCATAAGTAAAAAAAAATTTATATTTTTTTGTAAAACTGTAATTAAAAGATTATAAAAAAAAAAAAGAATTAGAAAGAGTGTTAAAGGGATATAAAAGTTACTTTGAATGTTATGATTGATATGAAAAAAAAAAAAAAAAAAAAACTACTTTGAAAGTATTTAAAAAAAAAATGAATGAATGAAATTTAAGTCATTGGATTATGAATAAAATAAAAATAAAAATAAAATAAAAATTAATAAATGGATAGATAAATAAATAAATAAATGGGTAAATAAATAAATAAATGGATAAATAAATAAATAAATAAATAAATGGGTAAATAAATAAATAAATGGGTAAATAAATAAATAAATGGATAGATAAATAGTTAAATAGATAAATGTTAAAAATATTCCTTCATTTTCATTGGTTGATGAAATGTCAGGTTAAAAAAAAAAAATTTACAGAAAAAAAATTATTTTTTTTTATAATAAAAATTTTTTAATAAAAAAAACAAACTTTCCATAAATGGTAAATAAAAATTTAAAATATTAAAAAAAAAAATTTATTAAAACTTTAAAATTTATGAAAAAATAACCAAATAATTAAAATAATTAAAATAATAAAGAGAGTATTTATTAATCAATAATTAAATAAATAATTAAATAAAGAATTAAATAAATAAATAATTAATTAATTAAATAAATTTTTTTTAATTCTAAATAAAATAAATTTATTGAATATCAACAGATATGTAATTATTATTTATAATTATGAATATCGATTATCATTTAGGCAGTTAATTTTTGTTCTTTACTTAGAATGGTTAATTAGGCAAATTAAATTGCTTTTTTTTTTTTTTTTAAAAAAAAAAGACAGATTCTAACCCTATTTAAAATTATATTTTTAATCTTTTTTTTTTTTATTTATTTATATGGATAGAGAGTTAATTCTATTTTTAAATAATAAATAATAAATAATAAATAATAAAAAAAAAAGAATTTTATTATTTATTATTATTTTTTTTTTTTACAATCTATATTATTAATCCATATTATTATTTAATTATTCATTATTATTATATAAATATTTTAAAATTTTTTATTTATTTATTTATTTCACTGCCTTTGACTTCACTTTTTATATTGAAGAAAGATTTCCGATATTAAATATAAATTCAATCATCCTCTTTTTAAATTTATTATTATAATTATTATTAAATAAAAAAAAAAAAAAAAAAACAGAAATTGTATAAATAATATAAAAAATTAATATAACTACTGGTAATAATTAAATAATAATTAAATAGTATGAATAAAATAATAATTAAATATTATTAATAATATAATAATTAAATATTATGAATAAAATAATAATTAAATATTATGAATAAAATAGTAATGGTGAATAGTAATAAATAGCAATAAATAGTAATAAATAGCAATAAATAGTAATAAATAGCAATAAATAATATGAATTATTAAATAATAATTAAATAATAATTAAATAATAATTAAATAATAATTAAATAATGATTAAATAATAATTAAATAATGATTAAATAATGATTAAATAATAATTAAATAATGATTAAATAATAATTAAATAAAAATGTTTTCAATAATTTTATTAAATATCTTTTTTTTTTTCTTATTCCCTCATGATTATTTCTATTATTAGTGATAATCATATGAAAAATTAAGATGTCCGATGAAAAAAAAAAAAAACGGATGATAATATAAAAAAAAAAAAAAAAAAAAAAAAAGAAAAAAAAACAGATGATAATAAATAACAATAGAATTAATAAAGAATTTAAAAAATTAATAATAAAATAATAATAAAATACTAATATAATAAAATTAAATTAAATATAAAATATAAAAAATATACATATAATATAAAATATATAATATAAAATATATAATATAATATAAAATATATAATATAATATAAAATATATATATAATATAAAAAATAAATAAAATAAATTAAATTAAATATAAGATATATATTTAAAAAAAAAGGGGGGGAATAAATTTTTTAGTGGATTATATTCCGACAGGACATAGAATGAAATGAATAATTTAATTAAATATATATAATAATTTATATTAGAATAGATTTAGTTTATGATTTATTATTCAATTATTTATTATTTATTATTTAATTATGCTCCTCTAATTGGATCTAACAAAGATAGAACGAAAAGTACACAGACACTAATGAATTCAGAATAATACTGGATTGAAGGATTTTCTAAAGGGAATA
>JACVTC010000053.1:0-67500 GCA_016946835.1 Neocallimastix lanati (nom. inval.) | reverse complement strand
AACAAAAAACTGAAAAGGAAAACGTATATATATAAAAAAATAATAATGAAAATAATAATAAATAATTAGAAGAAAGTAAAAATAGCTAATAATAATAATAATAATAATAATAATAATAATAATAATAATAATAATAATAATAATGTAGTTCAGATGAATACAAGAAAATTATTTTTTAAAGAAAAGTGACCCCAATAATATAATCAAAAACATAAAAAAAAAAAAAAAAAAAAAAAGATGATGAATAAATGAAATGTTACTGACATCATTAAGTAAGTAAACTAAAGGAACCGTATAAAAACTAATACGTGGGATTGTATATAGTTTTTTAAACCTAAAAAGATTAAAGATCAATGATCAATGATTACTTGCTATAGAAGAAGAAGAAGAAGAAGAATTTAATATTGTAGCTGAGATAAAGCTATATATATACATATATATATATATATATAAATAAACAGATAAAATTGATATAAAAAAAAAAAAGTCAGTTATCTTTATTTTATTATATACTGAATTATAAAAGAAAACTCTGTCTGTGTATGCTCCTAGAGGGTGATCCATTGCAACAAGGAAAGGAGACTAGAAACGAAACTTAATAGAAAAAAAAAAAATAAAAGGTAGAGATTTTTTTTTATTATTGGATCGTAAAAAAACAAAAACGACCAAGCCGCAGAGAGTGAAATGAAATGAAATGAAAAAAATAAAAAAAAATTAGAAAAAACTGTCATAAAGTAGTATTCTAAAAAAAAAAACGTCATAAAGTAATACTCTAAATAAATAAAATAAAATAAAAATAAAAAAAAACTGTCATAAAGTAATACTCTAAAAATAAAAAACTGATAAAGTAAAACTTTAAAAAAAAAAAAAAAAGAAACTGCCATTGAAAAGATTAATTATCGATCCACCCGTGAGGTTGGGTTTCTTTGTTTGCTTGTTAAATTTGATGAAGACAAAAAAAAAAATAAAAAAAATAAAAAAATAGTAAAAAAAAAAAAAAAAGGTTACCTAAAGTGTTTCATCAATATTTTTTTTTTTTTTTTTTTTTTTTTTTTTTAGTTTTTAATATTCATGATTTTCAATTGGATTTTAACTTCTTAGTTGGTTTACATTTTTTCTAAATTTAAAATTTCTTTTAGTGGTTCATTAATATATTCCTAATTGATGCAGTAAGTAGCCGTTTGTTATACTTCTCGAACTTAAAATTCCAATAGTGAAATCTAATTCACCAATGTCTTTTAATGCTAAAATTGGTTTTAATTTTGCCTTTTTTTTTTTTTTTTTAACTTTGAGTATTTTCCTTTTCTCTACCTATTAATAATATATCATTGACCATATACTATAATATCGTTTACAGCTTTGTTCTTTTTTAAATGCATAGGCAAGGTTCCCTTGTGAGTCGATTGAAATTTATACCAAGTAGAAACATTGGTTCAATTTTTTTTCATTCCAGGCTCCTTCCCTGCTTTGTTTTAACCTGTAGATATGGCTTCATTTAATTTCCAAAAAAAAAAAAAGTAGTATTGTTATAAAGAGGAATAACTTTTTTTTTTGGTGCTTTCATAGGTAAATTCTTCTTTTATTTCGACGTTTGAGCCATGCGGCATCAATGGACTATTTTGGTCAATTTTTAAACTTTTTAAAGTAATACGATTGATATTATTATTGTTATTATTATTCTCAAAAAAAAAAAAAAAAAAAAAAAAAATCTAATTTCCAGTGTCGGAGAGAGAAACTGAAAATAGAGTCAATACCATTATCGCTAAGTGAAACCATTGGGCAACTAATCGTACACTTTTTTTTTTTTTTTTTTTTTTTTTTTTGAAGATATTCCTCATTAGGTTTCCTTTTTTTATACTTAAAAATTCATTGACTTGAGATGATATTAGTCTCACTCATTCACTCCTTTTTGGGAATGCTTTTTTTTTGTAGTCTTAAAAAAAAAAGTTTTAGTTTTTTTTTTTTTTTTTCTCATCATGTTTTTTTGCAATTCTTTCTTTTATAGCATCTAATCATTTATCTTTTATCTTTTAAGTTGAATATAGCTTCGAAATATTTTTTGGTTTCTCTTAAGTTTCTTTTCTGGTGATAAAACTTTAGGTTTGGTAAGAGGGACAACTGAATTTATTTTTTTTTTTTATTGGGAGTGTATAAATGGTTATGTTTCTTTTTTTAATTGTTGCTTAATTTGTTGGATAAAGTCTTTTTATATAGAATTTAATTTCATGCATTGCTTGATTTATCTCTTTTATCTGATTGATGATGAGTACTATCAAAAACTACAGCGTCTGTATTGGTATGAATGGTATGTTTTTATGGAGAAACTTCATTATGATTATTATCATTTAATTTTTTTTTTTTTTTTTTCATAATTATTAGTAGTTGAAGAAGATGAAGAAAGTTGAGGTTGATCGATGAATTCAATAACTAGTATTAATTGTGTGTGTGTGTGGGGGTATGTTGATATTATATCTAGATTATTATCCTTTTTTGAAATAATTTTTTTTTTTTGGGTCCCCCCGGGTACCTTCAGTGTACCTGCCCGATTTCATAAATTGGTATAAAGTTTTTGAGATACTCCTTTTTGGAATTAAAGGTAGTGGAGGCACGGTTTTGTTGGATGAATTTTTTTTTTTTTTTTTTTTTTTTTTTTTTTTTGGAATGAAAATTAACTAATCTGGAGAAAAGTATTATTATTTTTTTTTTGTGGAAAGGTTGAGGATAAGGTTGAGGTTCTTGTAAGAAGAAGAAGATGAAGGTGTGGTAGCTAAAGAAAATATATCTGGGGAAGCGTTGCTATCAAATTTGTTTTTTTTTTTCGGAACGACTTGGGCACATAATAAAAAAAAAAAAAAACTCGACTTCCAAAAAAAAAAAAAACTTTGAAGTGAGTATAATCTATTTTGAATTTAAATAATATCTCATAAGGAATTTAATTTTGAATACCTGAATGAGGGGGGGATCCTATTAGAAATGTTATTAGCTGTTTCGACCGGTATATTCCCCCCAAAAAAAATGGTGGCTTAATTTAGCATTCGTTTTTTAAAAGAGCTTTTTTTTTTTTTTTTTGCAGAGTTTATTAGTTGTGCCGTTAAAAAAAACTTTTCGGCATGTCCGTTCTGTTGAGGGTTATATGGGATGGTGAAATTGATGAATCATCCCCATGAACTGGTGAACTGGCACAAAAGGTTTGGAACATAGAATTTTGAAAAATTCTCTACCATTATCGGTTTTCGATGTAACTTTATCGATTTGTTTATGTATATTGTTGATTTTCGATAAAACCAGTTATGAAATTTGTTGTAGGTGTCATGTTGGTTTAAAAAACAAACATAAAAAACAAAAAAAAAAAAAAAAAAAAAAAAATAAATACCCACACGTGACATGAGAAATAGGAGAGATCGTCAAGTTATGGAGAGTATGTACCGGTTGTCATGAAGTGATTCTTCTATTGGACCTATAAGAATTCATATGTAGGAATTCGAAAGTACTTTTTTGATTTGTTGTGTTGAATTTTTTTTGTGTGGAAAAAAAAAAATTTTTTTAATTTTGAATGTGAACAGATTTGACAATCTAGATGGAATTTTAATTTTTTTTTTTTTTTTTGGATAATTTTGTTACGAATCTTGTTGATGTTATAATGGCCAAGTTGTCTATGCCATAGGTTTATTTTGTCAGCTTTTGAAAGAGAAGATAGATGATATAGGCGTATGTTTTCGAACATTGAAGTTATATACGCTATTTGAAAGCCATATTTTGAAAATATTATGACCATTAGATGGGTTATTAGTCATTTTTTTTCCCATGCTGATTAAATAAAGAAGCAAAAAAAACTTTATTATAATGGTTGAGATAAGACGACTTTATAATTATGTTTAATAAGTTTACTTAATGATATGACATGATATTATTTGTGATGTTTGGTATGTGAAATACTTTATTCATGATTTTTAGTATTATTAGCATATCCAGTGAAGGAACCATAGATAGTGGATGTCACAATTTCGCTTTTTTGTAAGGATTTGTTTTCATTACATTTATTAGTATTCTTTTAAGAGACTAATGGAGTTTGTGACATGTAGTGATGCTCCTGAGTCTATGATCCAATTAGATACTGTGATTGAATTTTAAGGTCTTCGAGATGATTTATTATGCATTTTAATAGAAAGCTTTTGTTATAGTATTAAAATAATTAATAAAAATATAATAATAATAATAATAATAATAATAATAATAATAATAATAATAATAATAATAATAATAATAATAATAATAATAATAATAATAATAATAATAATAATAATAATAATAATAATAATAATAATAATAATAATAATAATAATAATAATAATAATAATAAAATATTTATTTTGAAACATTTAAAATTTTAAATAATTATAGGGTCTTTAGTTAAAAATAATTTTAACTATTATTTATTACTTATTTATTATCTATTATGAACAAATTATTTTTATTATTTAGTTTTTTTTTTTTTTTTTAAATTATAAAATGTTTTTATAAGAAAATATATTATTTTTTAATGTTTAAAAAATAAAGCTTTTTTTTTTTTAAATATTTGATTATTCCTTTTTTTTTTTTAAAAAAAATTATTAATATTATGTAATAAATTATTATTTAATTATTATTATTATTATTATTTAATTATTATTTATTGGATTTAATGATTCCGTTCTGATGCTCGTGGTCATTAGAGATGTATGTAGGAACGTTAGGAATGCATCTCCGGGCAGTGTGTCACGACGATTGAGAGCGGCAAAGCTTATACAGTATGCCAATAACTCATCACCTTACAGTTATTTAATAACTGTATGGCCATATGGGAGATGGGTACCCATATGTGCAAGTCTATGTTTTGTTTTATTATTTATTGGATTAAATTATAAATTATAATTACATATATTTCAATACTAAAAGATAAATTAAATTCATAAAAAAAAATTTCTTTTTATTTAATAAATAATTTAGTATATAAATAAAAATATACATATTCATAAAATATTTTTAAAATTTGTATTATTTGGTTTTTTAATTTGATATCTTTTTTTATTATTAAAAATAAAATACAATTTTTTTTATATAATTTAATTTTTCCTTGTATTTTTAATTTTATTTATTAAATTTTTATGAAGTTTAATTTTTCTTTCTAATATTTTATAATGAGATTCCTTTGGCTTCAGCCCTGTTATTAAAGAATATTTATTATACTTATATTTATTTTTTCCTTTATTATTTTTAAATTTATAATTAGGAAATCTATAAAAAAAAAAAAAAATAAAAATTAAATTATTTTATAATTAATAATTATTAATAAAAAATTAAAAAAATTATTTTAATTTTAATGAATTATCAACATATGTAATTTAAATCTATATATTTTTAAAAGATAGAAAGAAACTTACAAATAGGAATGAATTAATTTATGAATTTCAGCTTTAGATTTATATTCACTTTTAATAGTCTCCTTTTCTTCTTTCCATATTTTTCCAATTATTATATTGACTTCATTTTGTGTTTTGATTTCTTTGTGTTTTTCAAGAATTTGATGTAGATTTCTTTTTCGATAAATCATATAAGCATTGAGAGGTCTTGGTACATCATTTGAATGTGAAGTTTTCCCTTTAAGACGGAATACTGTCGTCAAAAAGATACTCTTCAGTTTGCTCAATATATTATTAACATTAAATTGAAGTAGAATATCAACAACCTCTTTAGATTGATTTTCTAGATATTCAAGTAATTCTTCTCCATTGAGATTATTGGTTTGTTTCAATATGTCAGAAATAGAATTATTTAATACTCCATCATTATTTATTGTATAATTTATATTATCATTGGAAGTATAATTGACATTATCTGTAGTTAATATATCACTAATAGAGAATAAGTCGTTATATGGTAATATATTATTAGTATTAATGGTATTGAGTATATTATCATTTGTAAGAATATTATTTGTGGTGAGTACATTATTAATAATAATATCATTGTTAATAATATTAGAATTATTAATAATATTAGAATTATTAATAATATTAAAATTATCATTAATATTATTATTAATATTTAATGGAAATAATCCACAATAATTAATATAATTATCATATTTATTGAAATTAAACAGTTTAGGAATATTATATTCAATAGGTATTTGAATATTTTGATATATTGGAATATCTAGTTATGATTTTATGTAAAACAAAAAATTATTTAAAAATTAAATATTAAATAAAACAATTTATATATAAAAAATACAAGTAAAATAAATAATATAAATTATATGAATTACTTTCTATTAAATTTGAATTAATTAATTGATTTTGTAATAGGTTTTCTAAAGATAATTAATTGAAAAGCACAATTTAACAAAAAAAAAAAAAAAAAAAAAAAAAATAAAAAATAAAAAAAAAAAATGATTTATTAATTTATATTTTCTAATTAATGATTTTTTTTTTAAAGTAATATTTTAAATTTTGAATTTTGCATTTAATAAATAATATTTAAAATTAGTTACCTGTATAATATTCATAATTTTCCATTTTGAAATTCAATATTATAAAAATAAATACTTTGCAAAGAAATACTTTTTTTAAGGAATTCTTTTTTTAAAAAAAAATAAATATAGAACTTTTCTTTGTTTTTTTTAATTTCACTTTTTTTTTTTTTTTTTTTTGAAAAAAAATGGAGAAGAACATTTTAATTAAAAAATACATTTTTAATTAAAAATTTAATGAAATTTAATAATAAATTAAGTTAAAAAATAAAGTTGGATAAACATTTTAAAGTTTCATACTTTATTCATCTTAAATATTCGAATAATAAAAATTGAAAAAATTTGAAAAATCATTAATTAATTTTGAAATTTCATAAAATTTATTAATAAATTAATCAAAAAAGCAATAAAAGTAGTCATTTTCTTTACCTATTTTCGCAACATATTTAATAATATTCCTTTTATAAATTTTATATCATTTTAAAGTAAATTGTTCAAAGAATATAATTATTAAATAATATTAATATATTTAATATTTGAATATATTACTTTAATATAAAGAAAAAATATGTGAATTAATATATCGTACTTTGTTTTTTTTTATGAAAATCACTCATAATAGAATGAATCAAATTAAAGTTAATAAAATTTATAATATATTTCTGAAAAAGTTTCAATGGATTTCTTTGGTATCCAATATTTTTTAATTAAATATTTATAATAAATCCTATATATCATAAAATATTTTTAATGATAAAATTTAATTGAATTGATTTAATAAACATATATAATAATAAAATGTCAACCAGTATAATACATTAAAATTAAATTTAAAATATTAAATATTATACATTATGAAAATATTATTTATTATTATATATTGTTATTAAAAATAATTTTCAACTTCTAATAAAAATGTATACATATAATTTTTATCATAAATTCATTTATTATATATTTTATTTATATAAAAGTTAAATAAATATTCTTCATTATTTAAATATTTATATATAAATTGAATTTGTAATATATAAAATTTTTATTTTTTAATCATAGTTTTTGGTTTGATACTTTCTTATCTATTTAATTAAAATTAATAGTTGGATAAAATTTAAATTTTTCATATATATACACGCTTTTCAATATTAAAATATTAATAAAATTTATAAAAAATTTCCATTTTATTTTTTAAATAATTAAATTTATATATTACAAAAATAAAAGTTATATAAATATTCTTCATTATTTAAATATTTATATATAAATTAAATTTATAATATATAAAATATTTATTTTTCCATTATAAATTTTAGTTTAAAATTTTTTTCTTATATTTAATTTGTTAGAATATGTGAAATGTATGAAAAATTAGCTTCATATGTAATGAAATATATTGTAAAATAATTAATGTATAAACCACAACGTATTAATTTAAAAAACATTTAGTTTATAATATTTTAATGCTAGCAACTCTTAATCATAAATTATTATAATAAAATTGACATAATTATAAACCATAAATTCCTGACTCTTAACATAATTAATAATATTAATTGAAAAAATTATATTTATATATATATATTATGTAATTAATTTAAATTTTTAATAATAATTTTTAAAATAATTTTATTAGATTAGAAAATAAAAATTAATATTTAATCAATAAATCAACTAACTTATTGCTTAACCCAATAATTTAAATATTTAATATATATATATATTTAATATATATATATATAATTAATTAAGAAAAAAAAATTCATGGAGGGATGGATGAATATTTAAATCTAGTTAAATGGGTGCACTTTCTTTGGATGATACCTAATGAAATATACTTTTAACTTTTTGACTTCTGATTCTTAGCTAATGAGTAAGATTCAGTCTATTAAGTAAAGTGATAAAAAAAAAATTTTTTTTTTTTAAAGTTTAGTTTCTTCTTGCTTTCTTTTTTACTTTATCTAAAAAAAAAAAAAAAAATTTGTCTTTCGACAACGATAACCAAAACTAGCATTCTGTCTTGATATCATAATTGAGACCTTAGGATATAACTTTATTACTGAAATTTTATAAAATTTATTCTTATTGAATTACAATCACAAATAAACAAAAAAAAAATAAATTTAATAAAATGAATAAAAAATTAATAACATTTTAAAATAACACTTTCGTTACATAAAATTTTTGTGTAAGCGTAACAATATAAAAAAAATTAGATTACTTTGGAACTTATTATAGGGTATAATAAATAATGAGTTGTATTAATTTTAATTCCTTTATTTGTACATTCTGTAAAAGTTACTCTTATTTCATTTCTTTAGTTACGTGATGATAATAGTTTTTGTTCCTTATTAGATTAGAGATTATTAAATGGTCTTCATTTAAAACTAATCTTGAAAATTCTTTTAATAAAAGGGTAATGAATTTTTCTTCTCCTTCGATGACATCAATGACTCAATCTACTATTGCTTAAAATGAAGGATTACTATTGCTTAAAATGAAGGATCATATTGAATTGGAATTTGAAAAATGGTCTCCTCTTTTTCTTTCGATCATAATAATTTAATAAAAAACATAAATAAAAAGAAAAAAATTAAAAATAAATTTGTTTTGGAAAAAGAAAAACAAAACCACTTACTTCTTTAAATAAAAGAGAAAAAAAATTATATATGCTCATCATCCTCAATCACTTTATTTTTATTTCATATTTAAAATTTTTGCATGTATATATGGAACTCTTAAATCAAATTGCTTTCAACGGAGAAATAAATAAATTAAAAAAAGGAAATTGAAAAAAGAATTTAATGATTATTTTTGATTATCTAACTTTAAAAAAAAAATATAAATATATTATAATTTTTAAAAAAAAAAAAATGGGTGAAGTTTCAACAAAATGTATAATTTCAATAAGATTTAGCGATAAAAACAGAAAAAAAAAAAAAAAAAAAAAAAAAAGTACTATTAATTAAAAAAAATAAAAGAAAGAATTTATTGAAATGTTCACTCATATCATGAATTTCACTAAAGTCCTATTCCTTTAATAATTAACAAATATGGAGATATCAAATGCTTTATGGAGATAGCAAGATCGTATCGTCATTTAGATTTATTATTTCAACTACTAATTAAATGAATAAAATGGATTACTTCCAAAAAAAAAAAATTCTTAATTAATAGATTTACAAAAAAAAAAAAAAAAAAAAAAAAAAAAAAAAAAAAAAAAAAAAAAAATTAAACTATTATTTTTACAAAGTTTATCATTCAATTATTTATTGAATAGATAAAAATTTAAAAAAAAAAAAAAAAAAAAAAAAAAAAAAAAAAACCATTGCAGGTAGATTTTAATGTAAAAGAATAATTCGTATTTATGATAAAGTCCCCATTACAAATATTGTAAAATTAATAAGATGTCTTTAAAAAAAAAAAAAAATTCATCGTTCATGATATATATAATATTATACTTTTTCACCATAAAAAACAATATTTTTTAAATATTAAAAAAAAAAATTTTTTTTTTTTAAAATATTTTTTAAACTAGTTTTAAAGAGATAATCTTTTTTTTTTATTCATGGTATTAAATAAAAATAAAAAAAATATTTTTTTATATTAATTAATCAATACTATTATTATGTCTTTATTTTATTAATTAATTCTTAACTACCTTGGACTTTTTTTTTTTTTAGTTTTATTTATTTTTATTAATTTATTAAATAAATGATGATCTATTTTTTAAATTTCGAGTGAATCATAAAATAAAATAAAATAAAATAAAATAAAATAAAAAAAAAAGGAATATTTTATTTTTATTTTTATTTTTAGTTATTTACCTTTTCATTTAATTAATAATTAAATATTAAAAAGTATTGAGATGAGGTGGTATTTAAATTATATGCTAATGCATATAATTTATATTATATAATTATATATATAAATATATATATATTTTTTTGTTATTATTATTATTATTATTATTGTTATTATTATTATTATTATTATTGTTATTATTATTATTATTATTATTATTATTATTATTTTTATTTTTTTTTAATATTAATAATAATTTTATTGTGAAGATATAGTTGAATTAGAAGTAAAAGAATAAGTATCATCTTTTTCTAGTTTTTCAATCATTTTATTGGTACATTTTTTAACATAATTGTTCGGAAAGGATCCTTTCTTCTCAGGATCATTTCTTTTATAGCCATAGGCCCATCCTTTCTCTATATTCCAATTGGTTACAATAATAAATTCTTTTCGAGAAAGTCCTAATTCATCTTTTTTAGAACTCTCAAAATTATAGAGTACAATGGCGAGATCATTATCTTCATTTTCTTTTTTATTCAAGGATATAGAAGAGGATGTTTCATTTTCTTGTTGAGATTTCTCTACCGGCTTTTCTTGTATTTCTTGTTTTCTATCGACTTCAATTTTAGGTGATTCCGGTATTTTTTTGGTATCTGGTAATTCTTTTTCTTTTTCTTTATTTTGTTCTATTTCATTTTTAGATATATTATTATTTAAGGAAGAATTTGATGAAGACAAGGACATTTTATTGGTATATTTTTTGACATAATTTGTTGGAAAAGATCCTTTCTTCTGTGGATCATCTTTTTTATATCCGTAGGCCCATCCTTCTTCTATATTCCAATTAGTAACAATAATAAATTCTTTTCGATAGAGTTCCAATTCATCTTTTTTGGAACTAATATAATTATAGAGTACAATGGCAAGATCATGAGGTTGTTGATCTTCACTTACATTCATGGATAAAGAGGATGACTGATTATTTTCTTTTAGTGATTCTTGTAATTCTTGTTTTTCTTTTGCATCAATTAATTCATTGGTTTCTTTTTTATCTTGTTCTTCAGATTTTTTATCATCATTTATAGATGAATTCGTCATTTCTTCTTTTGTTTTCATTTTATTACTACATTTTTTTACATAACTGTTAGGAAAAGATCCTTTCTTCTGTGGATCATCCTTTTTATATCCATAGGCCCATCCTTCCTCTATATTCCAATCAGTTACCATAATAAATTCTTTTCGATAGATTTCCAATTCATCTTTTTTGGAACTAATAAAATTATAGAGTACTATGGCAAGATCGGCATTATGAACATCACTATCATCCTTAGATTTAGAGGTGCATTCAATATTTTTTTTGGATACTTCTTTATTTATATTATTGATATTTGTTTCTTTCTTTTCTTCTAACATTTTTGAATCATGAACCTCCAAGGGTTCATTTGTTTCTCTTAACTTGGTTGAATTTTGTGATTCTTGCCTTTTATTATTCATTTTTTGCTCTTTCGGTAGTACAGGACTTGATATTGCTGAAGTGCTCTCCTTTTCATTTTTTGATTTTATTTTATTGCTACATTTTCTTACATAATCTTTAGGAAAGTTTCCTACTTGTAGTGGATCATCCTTTTTATATCCAGAAGCCCATCCTTCTTCTACATTCCAATTGGTAACTATGATAAATTCTTTTCTACGTAGTTCAAGCTCATCTTTTTTGGTACTGTTATAATTATATAGTACGATAGCAAGATCCTTAGGAACTTCTTCCTTATCCATTGATAATACAGATGCGGGTTGAATATTTTCTGTAAGATTATTTTGGTTCTTTTCATCCTCTTTCATTGCCGGTTTTTCATTCGTTTTAAGTGTGTTGATAAAAGTATTTTGGGTATCATCTATTTCTTTTATATCTTTTGATTTTTGGTTTTCATCTTCATTTTCATTTTGTTCTTTTTGTTCTTTTTTCTTGGTAAGATTATCTGTTGAATCTGCTTTAATCACTTGCTTTTTTATTTCTTTATTCACTCTTTCAGATTTAATATATTTTTTAACATAATTGCTTGGAAAAATGCCCTTTTGTTGAGGATCATTTTTCTTGTATCCATAGGCCCATCCTTTTTCACTAGTCCAATTAGTTACAATTATAAATTCTTTTCTGTGAATTTCTAATTCATCTTTTTTGGTGCTCTTAAAATCGTAAATTGCCACTGTAAGATCTTGAATTTCGTTACTATTATTTGTTAAGGAAGGTGATTGTAATCCCTGTTTTTCATTACTTTGTGTATCCACTTCATCCTTTTTAGCTTTTAAAGCCTCTGAACATTTTTTAATATAGTTATTTGGAAACATTCCTTTTTTCTGAGGATTATCTTTTTTATATCCATAGGCCCATCCTTTCTCCTTATTCCAATTAGTCACAATGACAAAGTCTTTTCTATGAATCTCTAAGTCATTCTTTTTTGAACCCTTGAAATTATAGAGAACAATAGCGAGATCGTTTGTCATTGGTGGTTGTGATCTAGCTGATATAGTAGGCTTTTGTTTTTGAATTGGATTATTGGAATTTGAAGTTTGTTCTGATGTTGCTGGTCTTTTTGGTGCTTCTGGTTTTTTTATTGTTCCTGTTTTTGGTGTTTCTGATTTTCCTTGGGTTGACGCTTTGCTTTCAGAATTTTCTTCTGTTTTATTTATAAGTGCCATTGGAATACTTTTAAATTTTTTTAAAAGCTCACTTGGTTCAGTGAAAAAGTAATCTATTTTTTCTTCATTTTTATATCTATAAAGTAATTTAATAATATCTGTATTAATATCAGAAATACTATTTATATTACAAATCTTATTGTTATTGGTGATAATATTTTGTAAATTTTGTTCATTTAATCTTAATACTATCTTGTTACTTTCAATGTAATCTAAAATTAATTTCACCATCTCGGTATTATTTTTAACAATAGCTCCTGTAATTGGATTATTTCCATACATGTCATTTTCATTCATATAAATAATAATTTTACGACTTATGGCATAGTCAATAATTAATTTGACTATTGTTGTATTATTATTGTATATCGCGTAGAGTAAAGGATACAGTCCTTTGTTATTTTTTTCATTTATATCTAAAAGAATATTATTTTTATTTGCATAATCAATAAGAATTTTTACAATCTCTGTATTATTTTTATCCGTGGCATATAATAAAGGATAATTTCCGTTCTTATTTTTTTCATTAATATTTAAAGTAATACTGTTTTTATTCGCATATTCAATAATTATGTTTACTATTTCAACATTATTAATAACTACACTTTCTAATAATGGGTAATTTCCAATTTCTTTATCTTTTTCATTGAAAAGATTATTTAATGATTTAGTACTTTTATTTGTTTCATATATAATGGATTTTACTTTTTTTACATTTTCTTTTCTTATTGCTTCTAAAAGTTTTTCTTCTTTTGTTTTAAATAATCCCATTTTTAAATATTATTATTTCTCTTACTATTACTATTATTGGTATTATTATTTTATTTTTTAAATTTTTTATTAATATTATAATTATTTGAATCTAAAAAGAAAAAAACAATATTGTGAACTTCAAATTATTTAATTTAATTTATATTATTTATTCTTTTAATAAATACTATTTATATTACATGTAATATTTTTATTTAATTTCTTAATTTTTTATTTAAAAATAAATAAAAATTATGTTTAGTGATTATTAATTATATACATATATATATATAAAAAGAAACAACTCCTTATATAAATTACACCAATTGATTAAATTACTTTGTTTCTTTTTCTTTTTCCTTTTTTCTTTTAAAAAAAAAAAAAAAAAAAAGATTTACTATTTATGAAAATAAATAATTATTTAATATTTTATTTATTTATTTTAAAAAATTCTAAAAAGTATATTTAAATATTTATTGTAAGAAAATTTATACCAATTTTTTGCTATTTTAATATTTAATTTTTTATTTAATAGAATTATAAAATTTTTAAATAGTCAGATCTGACTATTTAAAAATTTTAAAAAAAATATGAAAAATAAACAATTCTTAAATTTGGAAAAAAAAAAAAAAAATATATATATATATATATATATATTATCCAAATTTAAATTATATAGTAACATAGTTACATAGTTATTTAGTTAATTCACTCTTTTTTTTTTTTTTTTTTTTTTTTTTTTTTTTTTTTTTAATAATAATAATTCAATAAATATTATTATTTAATTATTAAAAAAATGAAATAACTTAAAATCAACATAAAATTATAATTATCATATTTATATATCAATATAGCATAATAGAGGATAAAATAAACAAAATTACTGATAAAGTAAAATATAAGTTAAGAACAAATAAAAAAATTTTGATTTATTAAAATTAAATTAATTTATTAAATAATAACTAATAAATTAATGATTTAATAATGGATAAATTGATAAATGAATATAGAAATCTTAATTTAAATTTATAATTAAACCTTTATTTATATAATTGAAATATTCAGGACTTAGCTGTTGATTATTCTGTTATTCTTATTTCTAAAAGAAATCTAAATAGCTCTATATTTATTATTATAGAATTTAAATAATTAATAATTTATAATACAATGATACTTTTGTTCATATATAATAAAAGGAATTGAATTTTCAAAAATATTATTGATTTAATTTCTTGACTGAAAATTATTCATCTTTCATCTTAATTTGTATTGTTTTAATAAAATTATTATTGTTTCTATTTCCGACACAATAACTTATTTGTCTTTTTTATTTTTTATTTAATTTCAATTTAGATTTTGATATAAATCTTTATTAATTTATTTATATTAATTTAATACTATAGAAAAATATCAATATTAATTGATATATTAATATAAATTGGAAATTATTAAGGAGATGCATCTTGTTTAGTTTTTAATCACTTTTTAATATCATTTTTTAACATTTAAACTTTTTTAAAAGTTTTTAACTATTTTACATTACATATTGTATTAGTTATATATCAATAATTATTTTAAATACATAGAATATAAACACGTATAAATTGTATTATATTTTTTAAAACAATAAAGTAAAAATAAATTAGATTAAATAATAACAGATACTAAATTTTTTTTTTTTTATTTAGGGCATTCCAAGATTTACTAATATAATGCATTAAATTAGTATAAAAAATTACTAAATTGTCTACAATATATTTTCTTAGAGTAACAATAAAGGATTTTTATTTTATTTTTATTTTTATTTTTTTATTTTTGTTACACTAAACCAAAAGATATCTTGATGTTTTATCTGAACTTATTTCAAATATTAGTAATTTTAATGTAATTTATAATTCTTTTTTTTTTTTTTTTTTTTTATCTTACTATTCATTTCTTTTTAATAAATAAAATATGTTAACATATTTTATAACCATAAAATTCTAATTTTTATTAATTATTATAATTGTTAAAATAATTTTATAAAATTGAAAAAAAAAAAATTGGCACAAGAAATATTTTATTTCTTTTTATATTAATCTATAATTAGTTAATATTAGTTTTTAATATATATAAAAAATAACATTAAAAAAAATATATATATACAAAATATATATATATAAACAAACAAAAGTCTCCGACTTAGTAATTTTAGTATTTAATTAAAGTTTAATCAATTAAATTTTTTTTTTTTTTTAAAAAAATAATTAAATCATAAAGTTTAAAACAATTTATATATTTAACAATTATCATTTTATTTTAAAAGGGTTAACGTAAGTATCAATACATTTAAAAAGAAAATTTTTTATTGTAAATACTTTTTTTTTTACAACTATTTATTTATATTAGGTTTCTATTAATATTTTTATGAATTTAATAATTTATTTAAAAAAAAGAATAAACCGCTAAATTTTTTAAAAAATATTAAATTGGAAAAAAAATAATATATAAAAAAAAAAATATAAATTATAAAAAAAGTTAAATTATTAATAATAAAATATAAATAATTAATTATAATAAAATTATAATAAAAAAATAATAATAAGAAAAATAAAAAGATATTGTATTAATTATTTGTTTAAATTTTAAATTAATAAAAATTTATTTTTAATTTTTTTTTTATATTTGTTTTTCTTGAACATCATTAATGGATTATCATTTTTATTTTTAAATTGTTATATAATTATTGATAAAGATGTTGTGTGGATAAATATATCAAAAAACAAATATTAATAAAATTATGAAGGTAAATATATAATATTTATGAACATATATAGTAGAGTTAATTTTTTTTTTTAATTTTATTTTATAAAATATATTAACATTAATATATTTTTATTATTATTATTATTATTATTATTATTTTGTTTTTTATATTAATAAAATAAGTTTTTTAAAAAAATATTAAATTTATTACTAATTTTACTATTATTATTATTATTATTATTATTATTATTATTATTAATTCATTAATAATAAAAATATAGTGAAATATAGTTATTTTAATAATAAGATAGGTGTATTATGGAAAGTATTATATTGGTTGACATTTATTATTATAGAAATTTTTGTACTTGAATTTTACTATATAGGTTTTAATTTAAAGAATAAATTTTAAATATTGGATACCAAAAATTTTACTATTACTGTAATTGAAATAAAGTGGAAATTTTATTAACTTTAATTTGATTTATTTTATTTTGAATGTTCTTCATTAAAAATTCAAAGTATGAAATTATAAATCATATCTTTTTTTTCTATATTAAAGTATTAAATTTAAATATTAAATAATTTAATATTATTTAATAATTATATTCTTTGAACAATTTTCTTTAAAATTATATAAATTTTATAAAGGAATATTATTTAATTTGTTATGATAATAAGCAATGAAAATGACTACTTTTATTGCTTTTTTAATTAATTTATTAATAAATTTTATGAAATTCCAAAATTAATTAATGATTTTTCAAATTTTTTCAAATTTTATTATTCGAATATTTAAGATGAATAAAGTATGAAACTTTAAAATGTTTATCCAACTTTATTTTTTAACTTTATTTATTATTAAATTTCATTAAATTTTTAATTAAAAATATGTTTTTTAATTAAATTGATCTTTTCATTTCTTTTTTTTTTTTTTTTTTTTTTTTAAAAAAAAAAGTGAAATTAAAAAGAAACAAAGAAAAGATCTATATTTAATTTTTTTTAAAAAAAGTATTTCCTTAAAAAAAGTATTTATTTTATATTATTGAGTAACAAAATGGAAAATTATAAAAATTATACAGGTTATTATTTTTAAATATTATTTAATAAATGTAAAATTCAAAATTTAATATTTTACATTAAAAAAAAAAAAAAAAAAAAAAAAGAAAAATCATTAATTAAAAAATAATAATAATAAATCTTATTTTATTTTTTTTAAAATGTACTTTTCAATTAACTTTCTTTAGAAAATCTTTTTTAATATCAATTAATTAATTCAAATTTAACTGAAAGTAATTCATATAATTTGTATTATTTAATTCATTTTTATTTTTTATTGATATATTATAATTTTTTAAAAAATAATTTTTTAAAAAATTTATTTTTTCTTTAAATAAAAACACAAATAGTTATTCCATTATATCAAAATATTCAAACACCCATTGAATATAATATTCCTCCACTATCTAATTTCAATAAATATAATAATTATTTTAATTATTGTGGTTTATTGCCATTAAATATTAATAATTGTAAAATTATTAATAATGATAATATTAACAATAATTCTAATATTATTAATAATGATATTATTATTAATAATTCTAATGTAATTAATTATTCTAATATAATTAATAATGATAATATAATTAATAATGTTAATATAATTAAGAATTCTAGTATTATTAATAATGATAATATTATTAATAATGAAAATATTATTAATAATTTAGTCACCACGAATAATATTAAGACTAAAAATAATATCAATAATACTAATAAAAAATTACCTTATAATGATTTATTCTCTATTAATGATATATTAATTACTAATAATGACAATTATGTTTCCAATAATAATATAGAATATACAATAAATAATAATGAAATATTAAATAATTCTATTTCTGACCTATTGAATCAAACCGATAATCTCGATGGAGAAGAATTACTTGAATATCTAGAAAATCAATCTAAAGAGGTTGTTGATATACTACTTCAATTTAATATTAATAATATATTGAATAAACTGAGGAGTATCTTTTTGACAACGGTATTCCGTTTTAAAGGAAAAACTTCACATTCAAATGATGTACCTAGACCTCTCAATGCTTATATGATTTATCGAAAAAGGAATCTTCATCTAATTTTAGACCAACACAAAAAAATAAAAACCCAAAATGAAGTTAATATAATAATTGGAAAAGTATGGAAAAATGAAAAAGAATCAATTAAAAATGAATATAAATCTAAAGCTGAAATTCATAAATTAATTCATTCCTATTTGTAAGTTTCTTTTTTTTTTTTATTCTATATAAAAATATATAAAATTTAATTTATATATATTTATAATTCATTAAAAATTGAATTAATTTTTTTTATTAATAATAATTTAATTTTTATAGATTTCCCAATTATAAATTTAAAAATACTAAAGGAAAAAATAAATATAAGTATAATAAATATTCTTTAAAAACAGTACTGAAGACAAAAGAATCTCAATCTAAAATGTTAGAAAGAAAAATTAAACTTCATAAAAATTTAATTACGAAATTAAAAACAAAAAAATAAATAATAAATATACCAAAAGAAAAAAAAATAATAATAATAATAATAATATCAAAAAAAAAAAAAAATTTTTTTTATTATAAAATAACAAAATTTAAAATTGTATTTTAGTTTTGTTTATATAATAAAATAAATAAAAATGTTTAAATATGAATAAATAAAATTCAAAAAATCCTTTCTACATAAACTAAAGCATTTATGTGTTTAATAATACTATATATATATATATATATATATATATATATATATATATATATATATATATATTCTTTTATTAAACTCATATTATTTATGATTATATTTCAAATATTTAATTATAATAAAATGAAACGTTTTAAAGAATAACGTGATAAAATATATTTATGTCAAAACATAAATTTATTTGTAATAATTTTTTATTTAAAAAGATTAAAAAAAATAACGGTTTTTATTTTTGTTTTATTTATTTATTTCAATTTATTTTCTTTCATATAAATAAATACATAGTAAACTTTTACTAAGAAACAAATATTTTGAATAATCATTATAATTCAATATATATTTTATTGTAATGGATCAGAATTTTTTTTTCTTTTTAATTATTATTATAAGTCGTGACTTTAGCATGGGCTTGATTTATTGACTTTTTGATATTTGGTCCAACCTTTTTTTTTTTTTTTTTTTTTTTTAAAAATAAAAAATCTATTTCTATATAAAAATAGGTGGTAGGTCTACTAGGGAGAGGCCAAGTCAAATTGAAATAATGATATACCTCTATTTAAGTTCTTTTTATTTTATTTTATTTATTTATTTATTTTTTTTTTAAAAAAAAATATCTTTAATACTACATGATCAGTCATACTCATTTTTTCAGATTGCATAGATAGTTTTAATGATATAAATTGATCATCTGATATAACTACTCTTAATGAATGAACTTCAGTATCCATTATTTCAAATAATTTAGCTCTTTTTTCCAACTTCAATATAAGAAGTGGAGACCAATACTATTTGAACAATCGTTATAGACAGTAATATTATTTTTGTTAACATTTTTCAATATTTTTCTTTTATTTTTAATTGATTTTGATTTTGTTATCAACAAAGAAACATAATAACCATTAAAAAATTAAAAAAAAAAAAAAAAAACCTTATTTTTCTTCTGTATTTATATAAAAAAATTTTTTTCTTTTAAAAAAAAAAACCGGTTAAAGTATATTAATATATTTTTAATTTAATTTAATTTTAAACAATTCTCAAAGATATATGTGGACTTAATTAAGAGGAAAAAAAAAATAAAAAAATTTTTTTGAACATTTTAAATACTATTAATAATATGTTTTAAATTTTATATATATATTTTTTTTTTATTTCTTTATTTATTTATAATTAAGGTATAAAATAGGAATAGAATCTTAAATATTTATAAAAAAATTTTTTTTTAGTACAAAAATTATAGATATATTTAATATATATAAAAATATTTATAAAAATTTATATGATTAATATTGATAATAAGAAAAAAGTGATTTATTTTTTTCAATTAGAAAAAAAAAAATAATAATAATAATAAAAATAAAAGATAATCTTTTTATTTTTGAAAAAAATGAAAATCAGTATTACTAATTCTTGCTAATTAATTTTAATAAAAAATACTTCAATCTCATTGGTAAAACGATAATTCATGTATAAATATATAAATATGATACTATATATAATATCATTAATATATTTTTAATATTATTTATAATTTTATTAGACATTTTATTAATTTTTTTAATTTTATTAAATATAGTAATTTTAAAAAACTAAATTTGTATTTCTTAACTATAATTAAACTTTAATTAAACTATAACAGAAATCTTTAATGTATCATCCAAGAAATTTATTATAATTAATTATTATTTGTATGATACAAAACAAACATGTGTAACAACATATTTGGATACTTAATAATTATTAAATTTATATTTATATATTTACGTCTTTTCAATAATTTTTATAATATATTATTAATTATTTAATATATATTATAATTATATATAAAATTATATTATATAATTATTTTATATATTATATAATATTCTTATATATAACTTAAATATTATATAATATATTATATTTTATATTTTAATATATATAATACATATTTATTATTATATTTTTATATATTATATATTTATATTATATATTTATATTATTATATATTTTAAAAATGTAATTTTCAAATTATTATAAACAATTTTTAATGAAAATATATTTTTGAAGACTTTATTTTAAAATATTTTAGAAAGATAATAATATTATTAATAAAATATAACTATACTAGCAAAAATTCATAATGCATAAAAGTCCCACATATCATAAACTTCATAAAATGAAATTTCATATGTATATTATTAAAAATACTTTTATATTTGTAATAAATTTATTATCATTAACAATATCCGTTAATATCCATTACATGAGAATTAATTAAAATTAAAAAATTTTTTTATTAATAATTATTGAACACTATAAAATTTCAATATACTTCAATTTATTAGATATGAATACTAAAACACATTCAAGGATTTTTGACTCTTACAAGAGATGCTGAAATTTGGAGATTTAGAATGGATCCATGAAGGTGTCACCGTACAAGATGACAAATTAAACTATATTATTGCAGCTGCTGGGGATGATATCGTTAGAGTTCTCAGAAAAAAGAAAACACAATTGAAAAAGTCCCTAACCTTAAGTGACTGGAATCAATCAGGATTAAGTATTGGAGAGAGAACCGAAAAGTCAATAAATTAAAGGGAGGCTAAACGTATAATAATCGAATTTAAGCAAAACTGTGTATGATTTCAATACCAGATACTTAAATTTATACTACAAAGACAAAATGAAATTTGAAAATAGAGGAGACATAACGGTTATCGATTACGAAGATACGTTGAGACTTAGGGGCTACATCTACCGAAGAATAGCTATAGCTGAGATTTATACCCTAATGAAAGCTAGCTGCCTTGCCAAAAAAATACTAAAGAATTTTATGAGACTCCTATTCTTCTCCTTTCAATAATAGGGATAAAACCAATAAGGTTGACAAAATAAGATATGGAAAACACTCAGCTCAATCCTCATTCAAATAGTTAAAAAGAAAATTTAACTACAAGGAATTAAATAAAAATAATATTAATAATAATAATTATAATAATATAAATGATTCTCCTAAAAATAAAATAATGGAAATTTAAGATAAAATGGAAAAGAATTGGAATGAATGGAATGTAAAGCTACCAGAGTTGGTCAAATAATTCAATTGTTAGAAGGTATAAGACCGTACGATATCATGGAAGAACTAAGAAATACCCCCAGAAATATATCAACTTAACTCAACTTGTTAGGAATTAAAATTATCTTACGTGCTGATACAAATAGAAATTTTTTTTTTTAAAAAAAAAAAAAAAAAAAAAACTGAGGAAGTGATATTTGTAGGTTAAGTGGAATATTTTCAATAATATTAAAGGTTTACAATAATATTCTTCTCTTTTATATGGGATATAATTATAGAATTAAAAAATTTAATATATAAATCAATGTACGATTATAATAATTTTTTTAATAATTGGACTTTTCATATGAAATTTTCATATTAAAAAAATATTTCTAATTAATTATTTCTAATTTTTTACTTATTATAGGATTTATTACAGAAATGGTTTTATTTTATATATTATCTATTGGTTATAATTCCCATTTCGTAGGACTTTCAGTCTTCCTTTACACATACAATATAAGATCCATGGAATCACTTTATTTCTTAAACTTTTATTTGAATGGCTATACTATAATAGATAATTTCAATTAAATATTACTCCTTTAACATGTGTCTTACAACAACAATAATTACTTCAAAAAAAAAAATTTTTAACCGCATTCACTAATAAACTTATAATTATTGATATTATTGATACAAACTAGAAAAAATATATATAAAAGAAAATGAAAAGAAAATGTTTTTTTTTTTTTATAAAACTATCGTTTTATGTTAAATTATTTTTAACGAAAATAGGTATCAGTAATATTTTATTTATGATTTTTATAGCTAATGATTTCACATATATGATGAATTATGGTTTTAATTCTTAATATAATAAATATTTCTTTTTTACTAATAGAATTTACCTTTTACAAATAGTAGTAATTACAACTAAATTTAAATATATATATATATATATACAATTTATGGTATAAAACTATCGTTTTATGTTAAATTATTTTTAACGAAAATAGGTATCAGTAATATTTTATTTATGATTTTTATAGCTAATGATTTCACATATATGATGAATTATGGTTTTAATTCTTAATATAATAAATATTTCTTTTTTACTAATAGAATCTACCTTTTACAAATAGTAGTAATTACAACTAAATTTAAATATATATATATATATACAATTTATGGGATGCTTATGATTTAATGAAAGCATTTTTTTTAGTATTTCTCTTATATTAAAGAAATGAAAGACTTGTTTACACATTTTTATTATTTCATATTTCCAAATCATATTTGCACATTCTTTATGAAATCTTAATTCGGTTATTTCTTTTATTGTTTTATTTTAATATTTTGGGTCATCCTTTAATCCTTCTAGAGTTTTGCAATCATGATCAGCATTACCTTTAAGTAAGAGATCAATCAATTTTTCATAACCATAATAACATGCCCAATGAAGTGCCGTCCATCCAACATCATCAACATTATCTATAAATTTTATTTGATTAGGAAAACTCTCATTAATAGTATTTTTTGACCATGCGATAATTATTGCTTTTAACTGCATTAATTATTTTTAATTGATCATCATAATATAATGGTAAATCTTTATTTATTGATATATATAATGATTATATAAATTTATTAAATTAAATTAAATTAATGATGATATAAAATATATAATATATATTAAAATAAATAAAAAAGAAAGTATATAAATAAATAGAATTATAATTAAAAATACAGTTAAAATAATTATATTATATTTTTAATTGTTAAAAATATACATAAATAACATACTTTCTTCCTTTTTTCATTTCCTCTCTTTCTTTCAATTTTTTTTTCCTCCTTTTTTTCTTTTTCTAATTTTATTTTCTTTATTTCATTTTTGATATCAAATACCATGTAATCATTACTTTCATTTCCAAAAAGAAGTAATATTAACTGATATAATTATTAATTGATGGTTCTTCATTATAAGAGCACGATAAATGAATTCCAATAAAAAGGCTTCTCATACCAGGAAGCTTAATGTAAACCCTTTAAAAAAAGAAATGAATTATAAATAGAAAGTACTGGTGATGAAGAGTTCTCCTTGAAAATAAATTTACTATTACTGACTTCTTGGAGATAGACACATATTGGTTTGAATATTGAATTCATATAGAGAACACCATTCCTTTTTTTTTTTCTGAGTTTCAACTATTAATATTCCAACTTACATAAAGATTGAATTATGTATTACATTTATTAAAAGAAAATACATTATATAGTTAAAAAATAAAATAAATAAAATGTATATAAAAGATGAAATAAAACAAAAAAATCATAGTAATTAAAAATAAACAAATTTTAATTAATCATAGAAAATTTAATGCAATAAAGAATAAAAATAAGTTCAAAAGTTAAAAAAATTTCGGTGTAATGTATACTATGTATAGTAACATGATCACGAGATGAGGCATACCCACTAACCATTGAGTTCTTTTTGATATAATTCTCATATTTTTTTTTTCTTCTTTTTCAATATTAAGATAATCTTCTTTTGTTTGAGGACTCAGAATCAATACACCACAAAAAATGCAATGTTAATTAAGGATTGTATATTCTTAGAATTGTTTTTGATTGAACCTAAAAGCGGAGCAAAATATATAATGCTTTGAATTAGCATTAAGATGACATATAAAAAAAAGTCACTTGACATTGGATGAAGAATAACTTTAGAGCAACGTGCTTTAGATTTATAAGACGTTGATTTGGAATTATTTCATTATATGATTAGCTGAAATGAAATAATTTTATTTATTTAATTGTTTAATTTTATTATCTTATTATCTTATTAACAAAATAAATGAATAAATAAATAAATAAAAAATAAAGAAGTATTTTCATTAAAAAAAAAAAAAATCTCATTCTAAAATATCAGAAAAGTAAAATTATTACTTTTTTATTAAGTTAATACAATTATACAAATAATTTGACCAATAATTAAAAATTTTTATTAATTTTTTTATTTATTTATTTATTTATTTATTTATATTTATTTTATTACATTTATTAGTTTAATTTTAATTTTATTTTTTTTTTTATTTATTTAATTTTAATTTATTATTATCTAATTCTATGGTTTTTATTTATTTATTTATTTATATTTATTTAATTATATTTATTAATTTAATTTTAATTTTATTTTTATTTTTATTTTTTTTTATTTATTTACTTTTAATTTATTATTCTAACTCTATTTTTATTTTTATTTATAATCTAAAATTATTATCATTATTATTATTACTTTTTATTTATTTAAATATATATAAATTTATTTAATTTTATTTCATCTATATACTAAGATTACTATTTTTTTATTTAAAATTTGAAAAAATCTTTTATTGATTTGACAAAATCTTTTACAACATTACCAACAAAAGTATAAATATTTGATGGTTCAGTTGATTCTTCATTTGATTCTTCATTTGGATCGTCAATTAATTGAACAGTTGGTTCGACAGTTACTTCTTCATTTGGTTCGACAACTGGTTCGACAGTTGGTTCCTTAGTTACTTCTTCAGTTGTTTCTTCAATTGGTTCATCAATTGGTTCATCAGTTGGTTCTTCAGTTGGTTCTTCAGTTGGTTCATCAATTGGTTCATCAGTTGGTTCTTCAGTTGGTTCATCAATTGGTTCATCAGTTGGTTCTTCAGTTGGTTCTTCAATTGGTTCTTCAAATGGTTCTTCAGTTGGTTCATCAGTTGGTTCTTCAATTGGTTCTTCAATTGAAATTCCTGCTGGTTCTTCAATTGGAATACCCAAGACTACTCTCCAATCAACTCCTTCCCATTTACGAAGATTAAGCTCACCTTCAACTTCCTTATCAATTGGATATTTATAGTTTTCATCCAAATAAACTGGATCACATTCTAAATTATAATCCTTACAAACTGCTCTGTATCTTTCAAGAACCCAAAATTTGATACCATAGGCATCACTTCCAACACCTGGATTATTAATAGTGGTAAATTCACTATTGGCTTCCCATTCTTCCATAGAATAATCGGTTGGATTAGCTAAATTGAGGATACCTGGATGGAGACCATTTTCATCTGGAGTTTTATCATTTAAAACATATGGTCTGATAAAATCTTTTAAATCATCAATATGTGGGAAAAGAGTGGCTGGATTAAAGACTTTGCTAACGATTTCAGAAAGTATTCTTTCAAAACGTTGAGGATTACTCCATATAGTAACATCTGCAATATGAGGTTGTAAATGGAACCATTGACGAATGGGGCGATATGGGAAATTCTTGTCTTCAGGTGGATTGAAATCAATGAATTCAATACTAACAATATCTTGACCAAGATCACTATCAAAATCGTAATAAATCATTGTCCATTTACCAGTATTCTTATTCTTATACATACTGTAATTATGACCTCCAAGGAAGAAATGATCCCAAGAACCGATTAAATAATCAAAGGCAGCTAAATATAAAAATTGATCAACATCAAAAATATCTTCGATTTCTTCAGCAGTTTGAGCGTTATCGAGTGTTTTTAAAAGATTAACCCATTCAGTTCTATCAATATCCTCTCCAGCTTCATTTTCACAGATGTCCATACCCATTAAAAATGATAAATAACCACCTCCATCTTTACATTTATATAAGGATTTAGTATCTTTTTCACCAAATACTTGTTCAATCCATGGAATTTTTGGAGCATCCATTAAAATATAAAATCCGAAGTATTCTTCATTAACATATAATTTAATATAATTAGCTGAAATAGAGGGAATACCTAAACGGTTGAGCATATCACAACATAACTTTGATCTTAAGTAGGTAGCATCACGAGGATCAGAACGAATTCTAAATTGAGTACGACCAAATAAATCCTTATTTTTATCACGAATTTTAATGTTGAAACCTTGTCTACCGTAGGTACGAGCTGAACTACCTCCGATATCAAAGGAAACTTTATCAAATTTTTCTTCTTTATCATTAATTTCAACAACTAAAGTTGCATTTTTAACCTTTTCAAATTCAACCATATTAACATAAGTATCTACAGCTGCACCAAAATCAGATATATTCATTTTATTATTTTGCATTGAAAGTTTTAATAATTCCAATTGATTATCTGATAAAGTGACTCTAAATGTAGGAACTTCCTTATCCATTATTTCAAATAATTTAGCTCTTTTTCCATCTTCAACAAAAGAAGTGGAAGCCAATATCATTTGAAGAACGGTTAAAGACAGAAATATAATTTTTGTCAACATTTTTAATTTTTTTTTTTAATATTTTTTATTTTTTATTTTTTATTTTTTTTTTTTTTTTTATTTTATTATATTTTATTTTTTATTTTTTTTTATTTATTTTTTTTTATTTATTTTTTTTTTTTTAATTTATTTCTCTAATTGATAGCAATACTGTTATCAATAAAGAAAACAATGAAAATAAAAAAAAATATATCTTATTCTTCTCTATTTATATTTAAAAAAAATTTTTTTTTTAAAAAAATGTATTTATATATATTTAATTTATATTTTAAAACATTTTTATTAAAAAAATTATATATATTAATATAAAAAAAAAAAAATAATAATTAAAAATAATTATTAAAAATAATAATTAAAAAATAATTAAAAAATAATTAAAAAATAATTAAAAAAAAATAAAAAAAAAATTAAATCATATTTTTTTTAAAAAAAATTCCATATTTATATGGAGAAAATAAAAAAAAGATAAAAAAAAAAAAAAAAGAAACATTTTAAATACAATTAATAATGTATATTGATAATGATTAAGAATCAAGAATTTATGGTTTGTCATTATATCAACTTTATTAAAATTATTATCATTTAATTATTTTAAAATTAAATGCTTTCTATATTAATGCATTATGTCTTGTACATTAAATATGTTACATTTTATAACATTAATAAATATATTACATTATATTTTATTACATTAATAAATATATTACATTATATTTTGTTACATTAATCTCATATTTACAACATATAAAACTGACTCAACCCCTATTTCTTTTTTTTTTTTTCTTTTTTTTTTTTAATTATTAATTATACATAATTTTTAATTTAGGGCATTGTTAGTATCATTGTTACATAAAAACAAATTAAAAACTTTAATTCATATAAAATTTATTAATGATAAAGTATATAGTTTTAGATATGGAAAGAAATTTAAACATTTTAAATGTTTACCGTGGCACATAATTAAAGTAGTCATTATTCTTTAATAATAACATAAAATTCTGTAAAATAATATTAATTCTATAAAATAATATTAATTCTGTAAAATTATATTAATTCTAATTTACATTATTAATATTTAAGGTGGATTTTATTACCTTTTATAACAAATATATTGTATTATATTATATTTTTAAATAGTCTAATAAATTTCATTATTATTAACTATTATAAAATATTCTTATTGATGAATGATATTATTTCTATTTTTTTTTTTTTAAATAAAATAGAAATAATATCATTCATCAATAAATTTAAATAGTAATAGTAAAAAAAATAATTTTCTAAAAAAAAAAAAAAAATGGAAGATTGAAAAAGAAATTGTTACATTTGTATTATTATCATTGAATATATTGAATATTACATTAATTTAATTAAAATTAAAAATATAAATAATAAAAATAAAAATAAAAATAAAAATTAGAAACACATATATTTAAAAAATATGGTAAAGATTTCATATTTAATTATTAATTATTAATTAATAATATTTATTAATTTTTTTTTTTATATTTATTTTTAATTATTTTTTTTTAGTACAAAAAGAAAAATTAAATTCTAGTTCTAAAATTTTATTTTTTTTTTCTTTAGTAATTAAATATTAAAATTAATTTAGAAATTTAATATGATTGGTTGAAATGAAATATGTAATATTTATTATTATTATTTTTTTTTTGTATATACATATATAATGTATATACTTAAATATATATATTATTCAAAGAAAATTATTTTTGACTTTTTTTTTTTTTTAAAAAAAAAATAAAATAAATAAAAATGATATGTATGATAACTTTTTTATGAAAAGGAAAATTCAATGCCAATAAATATATTTATATATAAAAAACAAAAAAGGTTTTCACTTCTATTTTAGAAAAAGACAAAAAAATATTTTTTAAAAAAAAATTTTTAAATTATTTCTTAGTTCTTTATTATTATACTTTTCTTTATAGGGAATAAATAAATAATAATTAAAGATTAAAGTTTGCAATAATTGCGGCTATAAAAAAAAATAAGTAAATAAATAAATATATAGGTAATAAATTAATAAATAAGTAAATAAACATTGGTAAATATTACTTGATTCTTAATTACTTCATGATCATTGGTTTAATCCATCATAAAAAAAATTGATACAAAATACATATTAATAACTTTATTAATTATATAATTGCATAATAATTTTATTAAATTAATTTTTGTATTACATGAAATTAAATTTGTATTTTTTTTTTTAATTAAAACTAATTAACTGATCAATCCATGAAAGAAATTAAAGGACATTATCATGTGATATTACATGTGTATAAAAACATGTTAGAAAAAAAAATTCTTAATAATAATTAACTTAAACATAAAAATATTTAAATAAACATGTATAAATATATATATAAATTTATTTATTCATTTATTTATTTTTACACATTAATTTACAGAAGTATTTACTTATTTATATTTCTTTTTAATTATTTATTAATACATGTATTGACCTATTAAAAAGTTAAAATAGGTGTTATCCTGGGTGACACCTATTATTATATATATATTTTTTTTATTTCATAAAAAAAGATGTTCAATTAATGCTTGCTTAAAATATAAAACTTATATTATTGAATACTATTGAATACCAAAGTAATTCTTTAAACTGAAATAAAATATAAATTTTATTTAAACCACATGAAATTTAGAAACCTCTTTATATATATATATATATATATATAAAAGTAGGATAAGTTAAATAATGATTATTTTTTTCTAGATATTAAAGTAATAATTTTAAATATTAATTATATCAATATTTTATTTAATAATTAAATTATATGTTTTTTGAATAATTTTATTATTTACATTTTTATAAAAATAAAATTACTATTAAATTTATTATAAAAATAGTTTAAGAAAATGAATACTTTAAACTTTTTTTTTTTTATTTTTGGTTAATTTATTAATATCTTTAATAAAAAAAATTGAACAATCATTTATTAATTTGGAATTTTTATTAAACATTTAGGATAAACATGTATAAAAAAAAAACAAGCTTGAAAATATTTATTTAACTCTAATTTTTATTTTATTATTATTTTTTTTTTATTCTTAAATTCTATATGTATTTTTAATTAAGAATTTTATTTTTCAATTAAAAAAATCTTTTTTTTTTTTTTTTTTTTTTTTTTTTTTTTAATATTAATAAACTTTAAACTTTTATTATTAATTATTTTTCAACTTTATTTCATATACATAACATAAAATAAATAATATTTTAATATTTTAATATTTTAATATTTAATAATTATTATTATTATTATTATGAATTTAAATAAAAGATCATGATTTTAGTAATTAATTTATCCTCTATAAAAAGAAAAAAGTTTAAAAAAAAAAAAAAAAAAAAAAACACAAACTGAATACATGAAAGAATATTCCGAATATATGGTAAAGATTTGGTATTTATATTCCTTAATAATATTTATTATTAATTATTGTTATCATTAATTATTTATTATTAATTATTTATTTAATTATTAATTATTAAGTATTATGTAATTATTTTTATAATATACAAAAAAAAATTAAAATTAAATTCTAAAATTTTCTTTATTTCTTTAATCATTATTATACAATAATTAATTTAGATATCTGATTAACTTAAATAAAATAATGGTTCTTTATTTAATTATTGGTATCTAAAGTATCAGAAAAATAAAAAATTAAAACTTCACTTCATAAAAGCTTTCTAAGTTATTAAAATAAATTTAATTATAAAAAATTTCATCAATATTTACAATTTTTATTAATTTTTTATTTATTATTTTTTTTTTTAATTATTTTTTTTTATTTATATTTTTTTTTATTTATAATTATTATTAATTTATTTTTATTGTTATTTATTTATTTATATTTACTTTTTAATTTTCATTATTAATTTAATTCTATTGTTATTTATTTATTTATTTATATACTTATTATTAATTAAATTATATTTTTATTTTTTATTTATTTACTCTTAATTTATTATTAACTTATTTCTGTTAGTATTTTCTATTCATTTAATCTAAAATTTGTTATTGTTATTAATTTTTTTTTTATTTAAATATATATAAATTTATTTAATTTTATTTTATTTTATTTTATTTTTATACTAATATTACTATTTTTATATTTATAATTTGAAAAAATCTTTTATTGAGTTGATAAAATCTTTTATAATATTACCAACAAAAGTACAAATATTTGATGGTTTAGTTAACTTTGTAATTGGCACTTCAGTTGGTTCTTCAGCTGGTTCTTCAGTTGGTTCTTCAATTGGTTCTTCAATTGGTTCTTCAATTGGTTCTTCAATTGGTTCTTCAGTTGGTTCATCAGTTGGTTCTTCAGTTGGTTCTTCAGTTGGTTTTTCAATTGATTTTTCAGTTGGTTCTTCAGTTGGTTCTTCAGTTGATACTCCTTTTAGTTTATTATTTATAATATCCATTAGGGCACTATAATCAAAACCTTCCCATTTATGAACATTAAGTTCACCTTCTACTTCCTTATCAATAGGATATTTATAGTTTTCATCCATATAAACTGGATCACATTCTAAATTATATTCCTTACAAACTGCTCTATATCTTTCAAGAATCCAATATTTAATACCATAGGCGTCACTTCCGACATTTTGATTATTAATAGTGGTAAATTCACTATTGGCTTCCCACTCTTCCATAGAATAATCGGTTGGATTAGCTAAATTGAGAACACCTGGTTTGAGTCCATTTTCATCTGGAGTTTTATCCTTTAAAACGTATGGTCTGATAAAATCTTTTAAATCATCAATATGTGGGAAAAGAGTGGTTGGATTAAATGCTTCATTAACAAATTCCAAAAGTTTACTTTCAAAACGAGGAAGATTATTCCATATAATAATATCTACAATATGGTGTTGTAAATGGAACCATTGACGAACGGTGTGATATGGATAATTTTTATCTTTAGGTGGGTTCAAATTCATAAATTCAATACTAACAATATCTTGACCAAGATCACTATCAAAGTCATAACAAAGCATAGTCCACTTACCGGTTTTCTTATTTTTATACATACTATAGTTGTGACCTCCAAGTAAGAAATGATCCCATGCACCGATTAAATATTCAAAGGCAGCTAAATATAAAAATTGATCAACATCAAAAATATCTTCGATTTCTTCAACAGTTTGAGCATTATCAAGTGTTTTTAAAAGATTATACCATTCGGTTCTATCTGTATATTCGTCATCTTCATTTTCACATAGGTCCAAACCATCAGTAAGTGATAAAAAATTATTTGCTTCTTTACATTTATATAAGTTTTTAGTATCTTTTTCACCAAATACTTGTTCAATCCATGGAATTTTTGGAGCATCCATAATGACATAAAATCCAAAGTATTCTTCATTAACATATAATTTAATATAATTAGCTGAAATAGAGGGAATACCTAAACGGTTGAGCATATCACAACATAACTTTGATCTTAAGTAGGTAGCATCACGAGGATCAGAACGAATTCTAAAATGTGTACGACCATATAAATCCCTATTTTTATCACGAATTTTGATGTTGAAACCTTGTCTACCATAGATACGAGCTGAACTACCTCCAATATCAAAAGTAACTTTATTAAATTTTTCTTCTTTATCATTAATTTCAACAACCAAAGTTGCATTTTTAACCTTTTCAAATTCATGGATTCTCTCATTAAGATCTATTCCTTCGAGAACTTCAGCCATAGTAATTTTTTCGACTTGCATAACAACTTTTAATTCTTTCAATTGATCATCTGATATAGTTACTCTAAATGTAGGAACCTCCTTATCCATTATTTCAAATAATTTTGCTCTTTTTCCATCTTCAACATAAGAAGTGGAAGCCAATATTATTTGACCAACTATTAAAAATAGTAATATTATTTTTTCTAACATTCTTCCTTTTTTTTTTATAATATATAATTTTTTATCTATATTTATATATATAATTATATATTTTATTTTTATTTTTTATTTTTTTTTTATTTGTTTTTTTGTTTTATTTCATTAATTTATTATAAATTAATCAATAAAGAAAAAAAAAGGAAAAATAAAAATAAACATTATTTTCCTCTATTTATATTATTTTCCTCTATTTATATTATTTTTCTTTTTTTTAAAAAAAAATAATAAATAAAAAAAATAAATAATAAATAAATATATTTAATATATATTTATATATTTAACTTATCTTTTTTAAATATTTTTAAATACTTTTATTAAAAAATACCAAAGATGGATGAACAAATTAAAAAAAAAAATTAAATTAACTTTATTTTTTAAAAAAATTCCATATATATATATGAAAAAAGAAAAAAAAAAAAAAATAAAAAAAAATTTAAGGCATCTTAAGTACTATTAATATGCATAAATTCATTTTTCTTTATAATATTTAAATATTATGAATAAGAAAGAAAAAAAAAATAAAAATTTAATTATATATATTAATAATAATTAATTTATAATATATAATTATAATTGACCTGCACCTCTAATTTTTTTTTTTGTATTTGGAGTTGTTACAAATAAAAACTTTAATTCATATAAAAATTTATGGAGGATAAACACAAAAAATTTTTATGACTGTTGATGTTGTGGAAAAGAAACTAAAATATTTTTAAAATTTTAAATGTTAAGTGGTGTATAATTTATTGTACTTTTTTTATGATTTATCAAGTTAGTCATAACCATTCTTTCAATAGTAACACAATAAAATTCTGTAAAAAAAGTTTTAATTATTTATTCTATGATAAATTTTTAAGAAACACTCTATTTTATATTATTAATATTAAAAAGTGGAATTTAATACCTTATATTTACTACCTTATATTAAATTATAAAAATAAATATAAATAATATTTATAAAAAATATTATCCTAAAAAAAAAAAAAAAAAAAAGATTGGAAATAATTACCTTTGAATATATCAGTTGTTAAGATTTTTTATATAAACTATTTATTAATTTTTTTAATTATTAATTTATTTATTAATTATTTTTATAGTATTTTTCAATACAATTTAAAAAAAAAAATTTAAAATTTTAAAAAATTTAATATGATTGGTTGAAATAAAATAATAATATTTAATTGTTTTATTTTTATTTTTATTTTTATTTTATTTTTTTTTTTTTATTCTAATAAATGAAATAAAATTTGAAAGAAAGAAAAAAAATTTATTAATACAATTAATAAATAATTTTATATTTTTATAATGCTCTTTTTTTTTCGTTTTGTTTTATTTAGTTTGATTAAATATTCACTTTTTTTTTCCAAATAAAAAAAGTATTTGAAATTAATATTAATATTAAAAGATGAGGTTAAGATTTTGAATAAATTGAATCATTTCTTTCTTGAATACAAAATTTAATTTCATGTATCACAAAAATTAATTTAATAAAATTATTATGTTATTTTTTATAATTAATAAAATTATTAATATATATTGTCAATATATAATATATGAAAAAAAATGAAAAAGAAAAAGAAAAAAAAAATCTTTTTTTTTTTTTTTTTTTTTTAATTTTCTATGATGGATTAAACTAATGATCATGAAGTAGTTAAGAATCAGTTAATATTTACCAATATTTATTTATTTATTTATTTTTTTCATTCCCTATAAAGAAAAGTATAATAATAATAAAACTAAGAAATAATCTAAAATTTTTTTATTTTTTAAAAAATATTTTTTTTGTCTTTTTCTAAAATAGAATTGAAGACTTTTTTATTTTTTATATATAAATATATTTATTGGAATTGAATTTCCTTTTCCATATATATGAAAAAAAAAGATGGATAAAAAAATTATTCTACATATCATTTATATTTATTTTTTTTTTTTTAAAAAAAAAAGTCAAAATTAATTTTCTTTGAATAATAACTAAGTATATATATATCTTTTAAAATAAAAAAATATTTTCAATTTTTCTATCTTAATAATTTAACAATGAAATTAATTTTTAACAAATACTTGAGATAGCTGTTTTAACCTGATGACATTTATTATTATAGATGTATATTTTATGTATATGGCGCATTTTACATGTGGCGTTTGTATTAATATAATTTAATGCCATAAATTTTTTAATATTTATTAATAAAATCATATATAAACAAATCAATAAATGTTTTCTTAATTACTTCATAACAAAAAACAGAATAATTATTATTAATAAATAATTAAATTTAAATAATAAATAATAAAATAGTTAGATATAAATAATAAAATAATTAAATATAAATAAATAAGAGTTAGATATAAAAAATAAATAATTATATAAATATTTTATTTTATAGTATATAAAATATATAATACTTTCTTAAAAATTCTTTTTTATTAAATAAACTCTTTAAATATATAATAAATAGTTAAGCAATTTAATATATTAATAATTGAACCATTTCAATATAATTTTTATAAATAGCTTTTTAAAAGTGGATAATTTCCATATCTCATTACTTTTTTTCATTTAATTATAAAGTAATTTTAAATTTATTTGCATGAACTATAAACAATTTAACCCACTCAATATTCTTTTCAGAAATTGCTTCTAAAAGTGGATATCTTCCATATTTATCTTTTTCATTTAATTCTAAAATAATTTTATTTTTAATGGCAAAATTTATTAACAACTGAACTATTTCAATATTCTTTTTAAAAATGGTATGTTAAAATGGATTCCATCTATATTTTTCTTTCTCATTTAATTATAAAATAATTTTATTTACCGAGGTGTAATTTAAAATATTTTTTTTTTTTATTTTTTGAGTATTTTACCATAAAATTCCACTATTAAGTTCTCTTTTCAAATCTTTTTTTTTTTATTTTTATAAATAAATGAATCCATAATTTTAAAATATTTTTTATTTTATTCAATTATTTTTTTTTTTTTTTTTTTTTTTTTTATGGAATTTCTTTTCAAAAAATAAAATTATTTTATATTATATTATATTATTATTTTTTTTTATACTTTAATTTATTTATTTATTTATTTATTTTATTTTATTTTATTTTTTATATTTATTTTAAATATTTAAAAAAAAAAACACATATATTAATATACTTCCAATAAAGATCAAAAAAATTTTTTTAATTCCATTTTTTATTTTTTTTTATTATTTAAATTAAATGAATCAATATATTATAATATATTGTAATATATACTAAAATATTATTTACATATTTAATATAAAGAATTAGTAATAATAATTAATAAAAATGAAAATAAATAATTAAAAGTTATGTCTTTTTTTTTTTTTTTTTTTTTTTTTTTTAATAATATTTTTTCTTTTTCTTTCATTATAGATTTTATTTAAAAAGATAGTATAATAAAAAGTAGAGATATTTTCCAATTCAATCCTTTTTCAATTTAATTTCTATATTTTTCATTGGCATAAATACTATTAATATTTATGATTTCAATATTTTAATAATTTCTAATAAAAAGTAGAACATCATACATCATATATATATTTTCTTTTTTTTTTTTTTTTTTTTTTTTTAAATTTATTCATTTATTTAGTTTATTTTATATTTTAATTTAAAGTTCTACAGGGAGTTAGTATTACTCAAAATTTTTAATGATAAAGTTATAAATTAATAATAGATCGAAAAATCAGCTTTCTTTTGGAAAAATTTTAAAAATAAAAAAAAAAATAATATTCATTTATATATTTATCAAAATGAATGAATAAAATAAAAAGAAATTAAAAAAATTATTAAAATTATATTTTTTAAATATAATTTTAATAATTTCATTTTTATTAATTCATTTTCTTTTTCTATTTTTTCTTTTGCTTTTCTTTCTTTTTCCAATTGTTTTTTCATTAATTCATTTTCATTTTTTATTCTTTCTTTTTCATTAATTTCATTAAATTTTTTCAAAAAGTAACTGTTTCTGCTGAATACTACTTCAATTATATTTTTATTTTTACAAAAATGGATTAATTTTATAAATTTATAATTAATTTCTGAAATATTATTTAATTTACAAAATGAAAATTTTTCCGAAATCATATTTTCAATATCATTTTCATCAATTCTTAATTTTATTCCTTTTTTTATGGAATATTCCATCAACTTTTTAAACATTTCAATATTATTATTTTGTATTGCCCCAAATATTGGAGTAAATCCATCTTCATTTTTTTCATTTAATTTCAAAATAATTTTATTTTTATTGGCATATTCTATTAATAATTTAACCATTTCAATATTATTACGATTAGTGGCTTTTAAAAATGGATACCATCCATAATTATCTTTTACATTTAATTCCAAAATAATTTTATTTTCAGTGGCATAATCTATTAATAATTGAGCCATTTCAATATTATTATTATCAGTGGCTTTTAAAAGTGGATACCATCCAATATTATCTTTTTCATTTAATTCCAAAATAATTTTATTTTTAGTGGCATAATCAATTAATAATTGAACTATTTCAATATTATTATAAATAGTGGCTTTTAAAAGTGGATACCATCCATATTTGCTTTTTTCATTTAATTTCAAATTAATTTTATTTTCTGTGGCATAATCTATTAGCAATTGAACTATTTCAATATTATAATTATCAGTGGCTCTTAAAAGTGGATAACTTCCATAATTATTTTTTTCATTTAATTCCAAAATAATTTTATTTTCAGTGGCATAATCGATTAACAATTTAACCATTTCAATATTATTATTATCAGCGGCATATAAAAGTGGATACATTCCATCTTCATTTTTTTCATTTAATTCTAAAATAATTTTATTTTCAGTGGCATAATCTAAAATAGTTTTTAATTTTTGAGTATTCCCACTTCTAATTTCCTTATTAAGTTCTTCTTTCAAATCTTCTTTACTTTTATCAATAAATGAATCCATAATTTTTAACATTTTTTTTTGTCTTTATTTAATAATTTTTTATTTCTGGAATTTCTTTATAACAGATGAAATTATTTATATTTTATGATTAATTTGTTTTTTTAAAATTTTATTTATTTATTTTTTTTTCTTTTTCAAAAAAATTTTCTTTTCTTTTTATACTATAAATAATAATTAAAAAAATTTTTTAGTTCCTTTTTTTTTTAATTTATTTTCCGTTTTTTTTTTTTTTTTTTTTTTTTTTTTTTTTTTTTTTTTTTTTAAATAAAAAAATTAAAAAAAATTGGAACTAAAAAAAAAAAAATTAATTTTTTTATTTCATTTTTTAATTTAAATTAAATAAATAAATATATTATAATATATTATAATATATATTAAAACATTATTTACAAATTTAATTAATTATAATTTTTAACTCTTTTATTGCTTTTTATGTCCATAAATATAGAAATAATGCAGAAGAAATAAGTAATAATAAATAAATTAATAAATAATAATAATAATAGTAATAATTATAATAATAATAAAAAATAATAATAATAATAAGATAAAGAAATAATAATAATAATAATAATAATAATAATAATAATAATTAAAATAATAATTAAAATAATAATAATAATAATAATAATAATTTTAATTTTAATAAATAAAATTATAATAACAAAAGTAATATCATTTTTTTATTTTTTTAAAATATTTTATCTTTTTCTTTCATAATAGATTTTATTTAAAGAGATAGAATAACAAAATGAAGATATTTTCCAATTCAATCCTTTTAAATTTATTTTTTCTATTTTTTTATTTTTCATTGTAAAAATACTTTTAATAATTTTATGATTTCGATATTTTTTTTAAATAATTACCTATATAAAGTAAACATCATAAATCATATAAATTATTTTTTTTTTTTTTTTAAATTTATTTATTTATTTAGTTTATATTTTAATTTGGAATTCTTCAGGAGTTAATATTATTCAAAATTTATATTTTCAAAAATTATAATTTCAAAATAAATCGAAAAACATCTTTTTTACTCTTAAATTTTTAAACAATTAAAAAATATTTTTAAATATATAAAATTGAATAACTAAAAAAAAAAAAAAAAAAAAAAAAATTAAAAAATATTAAAATTACATATTTAATATTAAAATTAAATATTTTAATTCTAAAAATTATTATATAACATATAAAATAAATATTTTAATATGACAATTAAAAAAATAATTATTATAAAATAAAGAAAATATACTTTTTTTTAAATATAAATTTTTTATTTTTTACTTTTTTTTTTATTCTAGTTCATATATTTTTAAATTTTTATTTTTATTTTTTTTTAAAAATAATAACAACATTTTTCATTATTATTTATAATTAAAGCTGTTTTAATAAATTCTATTGTAAAACTAAAAAATAATAATTTCTAATTTTTTTTTAAAATAATCAATAAAATAAATAATGTACATATTATGAAGAAGAGGGTTTTATGAAATTATAACTTAACTTAATAAATACTTTATTAATTCTATATTTCCATTTTTACATGCAATTAATAGTGGTGTGTCTCCATCTTTATTCTTCCTATTGATATTCATTCCATACCGAATCAATTTTTTAACTTCTTCAATATTGCCTTGTTTACATTCAGAGGTTAATAAAGTTTCATTATTATCTCTTTTATTATTAATTTTTTCAATTATATAATTCTTCTTTTTCAATTTTTCCTCTTTTTTTTTCTCTTTCTCCTTTTTTTCTTCTTTCAATTCTTTTTTCATTAATTCATTTTTATTTTCTATTTTTTCTTTTGCTTTTCTTTCATTTTCCAATTCTTTTATTTTTATTTCATTTTCTTTTTCTATTTTTTCCTTTGTTTTTCTTTCATTTTCTAATTCTTTTATTTTTATTTCATTCTCTTTTTCTTTTTTTTCTTTTGCTTTTCTTTCTTTTTCCAATTCTTTTTTCATTAATTCATTTTCTTTTTCTATTTTTTCTTTTGCTTTTCTTTCATTTTCCAATTCTTTTATTTTTATTTCATTTTCTTTTTTTATTTTTTCCTTTGCTTTTCTTTCATTTTCCAATTCTTTTTTCATTGATTCATTTTCTTTTTTTATTTTTTCCTTCGCTTTTCTTTCATTTTCCAATTCTTTTTTCATTGATTCAATTTCATTTTCATTAATTTCATTAAATTTTTTCAAAAAGTAACTGTTTCTGCTGAATATTACTTCAATTATATTTTTATTTTTATAAAAATTGATTAATTCGATAAATTTAGAATTGATTTCTGAAATATTATTTAATTTACAAACCAGATATTTTTTATCTTTTAAAATCACTTTTTCAATATCATTTTCATCAATTCTTAATTTAATTCCTTTTTTTATAGAATATTCCACTAACAATTTAAACATTTCAATATTATTATGTTGTATTGCCTCAAATATTGGGGTAAATCCACAATAACTTTTTTCATTTAATTTCAAAATAATTTTATTTTTATTGGCATAATCGATTAACAATTGAACTATTTCAATATTATCCTTATAAGTGGCTTCTAAAAGTGGATACCATCCATCTTCCTCTTTTTCATTTAATTTCAAAATAATTTTATTTTCTGTGGCATAATCTATAATATTTTTTACTTTTTGAGTATTGCCACTTCTAATTTCCTTATAAAGTTCTTCTTTCAAATCTTCTTTACTTTTATTAGTAAATAAATCCATAATTTTAAACATTTTTTTTTATCTTTATTTAATAATTTATTATTTCTGGAATTTTCTTATAACAGATGAAATTATTTATATTTTATGATCAATTTGTTTTTTTAAAATTTTATTTATTTATTTATTTATTAATTTTTATTCATTATATGAATTTAAAAAAAAAAAATTTTTTTTTTTCAAAAAAATTTTCTTTTCTTTTTATACTTTTATACTATAAATAATAATTAAAAAAAATTTTTAGTTCCTTTTTTTTTTTATTTTATTTTCAGTTTTATTTTTTTTTAAATAAAATAATTAAAAATATATATATATATATATTTTTATATATAAAAAAATTGGAACTAAAAAAAAAAATTAATTTTTATATTTCATTTTTTAATTTAAATTTAAATAAATAAATATATTATAATATATTATAATATATATTAAAATATTATTAATTTAATCAATTATTTTTAACTCTTTTTATTGTTTTTTATGTCCATAAATAAAATAAAGCAGAAGAAATAATAAGTAATAATAAGTAATTATAAATAAATAAATAAATAAATAAATAAATAAATAAACTAATAATAATAATAATAATAATAATTATAATAAAAATAAGAATAAATATAATTGTACATTATGTCATTTTTTTTTATAATATTTTTTCTTTTTCTTTTTCTTTCATAATAGATTTTATTTAAAAAGATAGAATAATAAAAAGTAGAGATATTTTCTAATTCAAACCTTTTCAAATTAATTTTATTTTTAAGAGACATAAATACTATTAAAATATTAATTATTTCAAAATTTTTATAAATAATTTCAGTTAAAAAGTAAACATCTTCCATATTCTTTTTTTTTTTTTTTTTTTTTAATTTATTTATTTTTTTAGTTTATTATATATTTTAATTTGGAATTCTACAGGAGTTAATATTAATTATAATTTATAATTTCAAAAATTTTAATTTCAAAATAAATCGAAAAACATCTTTTTCACTCTTAAATTTTTAAACAATTAAAAAATATTTTTAAATATAATTGAAAATGAATAACTTAAAAAAAAAAATAAATAAAATAAATAAATAAATAAATATAAAAATTAAATGAAATCAAAATGAAAAAAAAAAAAAATTAAAAAATATTAAAATTATATATTTAAAGTTAAAATTGAATATGTTCATTATAAAAATAACTAACTTTTAATAATATAAAAAAATAAATATTTTAAAAAGAAAATTAAAAAATTAAATATTTTAGAATAAAGAAAAAAATTTTTTTTTTTAAATTAAAAATTTTTTTATTTTTTATTATTTTTTTTTTATTCTAATTTATATATTTCTAAATTTTATTTTTCTTATTATTATTTTTTTTTAATTATAAAAACATTTTTTTCCATTATTATTTTTAATAAAAGCAGTTTTAATAAATTCTATTGTAAAACTAAAATATAATAATTTCTAATTTTTTTTTAAAATAATCAATAAAATAAATAATGTACATATTATGAAGAAGAGGGTTTTATGAAATTATAACTTAACTTAATAAATATTTTACTAATTCTATATTTCCATTTTTACATGCAATTAATAATGGTGTGTCTCCATCTTTATTTTTCCTATTGATATTCATTCCATACCGAATCAATTTTTTAACTTCTTCAATATTATCTTGTTTACATTCAGAGGTTAATAAGGTTTCATTATTATCTCTTTTATTATTAATTTTTTCAATTATATAATTCTTCTTTTCTAATTTTTCCTCTTTTTTTTTTCTCTTTCTCTTTTTTTTCTTCTTCCAATTCTTTTTTCATTAATTCATTTTCATTTTCTATTTTTTCTTTTGTTTTTCTTTCATTTTCCAATTCTTTTATTTTTATTTCATTTTCTTTTTTTATTTTTTCCCTTGTTTTTCTTTCTTTTTCCAATTCTTTTTTCATTAATTCATTTTCTTTTTCTATTTTTTCTTTTGCTTTTCTTTCATTTTCCAATTCTTTTTTCATTAATTCATTTTCTTTTTCTATTTTTTCTTTTGCTTTTTTTTCATTTTCCAATTCTCTTATTTTTATTTCATTCTCTTTTTCTATTTTTTCTTTTGCTTTTCTTTCATTTTCCAATTCTATTTTCTTTATTTCATTTTCTTTTTTTATTTTTTCTTTTGCTTTTCTTTCTTCTTCCAATTCTTTTTTCATTGATTCATTTTCTTTTTCTATTTTTTCTTTTGCTTTTCTTTCTTCTTCCAATTCTTTTTTCATTGATTCATTTTCTTTTTCTATTTTTTCTTTTGCTTTTCTTTCTTCTTCCAATTCTATTTTCATTAATTCATTTTCTTTTTTTATTTTTTCCTTCGCTTTTCTTTCATTTTCTAATTCTTTTATTTTTATTTCATTTTCATTTTCTATTTTTTCCTCTGCTTTTCTTTCATTTTCCAATTCTATTTTCATTAATTCATTTTCATTTTCATTTTTTTCTTCTTTTTTATTTTCTTTTTCAAATTTTATTTTCTTTATTTCATTTTCGATTTCTAATATCTTATAATCCCTATTTTCATTTTCTATTCTTTTATTTTCATTAATTTCATTAAATTTTTTCAAAAAGTAACTGTTTTCACTGAATATTACTTCAATTATATTTTTATTTTTACAAAAATTGATTAATTCGATAAATTTAGAATTAATTTCTGAAATATTCCTTAATTTACAAAGGTAATATTTTTCTGAAATCATTTTTTCAATATCATTTTCATCAATGATTAATTTTATTCCTTTTTCAATAGAATATTCCACCAATAATTTAAACATTTCAATATTATTATATTGCATTGCCTCAAATATTGGGGTATATCCACTATAACTTTTTTCATTTAATTTCAAAATAATTTTATTTTCAGTGGCATAATCAATTAACAATTGAACCATTTCAATATTATTACGATAAGTGGCATATAAAAGTGGATTCCATCCATATTTATCTTTTTCATTTAATTCCAAAATAATTTTATTTTTATTGGCACAATCTATTAACAATTTAACTATTTCAATATTATTACTAATAGTGGCTCTTAAAAGTGGATAACTTTCATCTTTATCATTTAATTCTAAATTAATTTTATTTTCTGTAGAATAATCTAAAATTTTTTTAACTTTTCGAATATTGCCAAAAATAATTTCCTTATAAAGCTCTCTTTTCAAATCTTCTTTACTTTTATAAATAAATAAATCCATAATTTTTAACATTTTTTTTTTTATCTTTATTTAATAATTTTTTATTTCTGGAATTTTCTTATAATAGATGAAATTATTTATATTTTATGATCAATTTGTTTTTTAAATTTTTATTTACTTATTTATTAATATTTTATTCATTATATGAATTTAAACAAAAAAATTTTTTTTTTTTTTTCAAAAAAATTTTCTTTTCTTTTTATACTATAAATAATAATTAAAAAAAATTTTTTAGTTCCTTTTTTTTTTTAATTTATTTTCTTTTTTTTTTTTTTTTTTTAAATAAAAAAATTAAAAAAATTGGAACTAATAAAAAAAAATTAATTTTTTTATTTCATTTTTTAATTTAAATTAAATAAATGAATATATTATAATATATTATAGTATATATTTTAAATATTATTTACATATGTAATCAATTATAATTTTTAACTTTTTTTGTTAAAATATAAATATTGAAGTTTTGTATATATATAATATTAAGGAGTTTTGTGATATATTTTAATATATATATTTTCAAATATAAGACCAATAATATATTTGTGTAACCTAAATAAATAACTATAAATATTTTATAATATAAAATTCTTCAACTATAACCCCTTTTAATAAAATAGACAAAATTAGATTTTCATTTTCTATAAACATAAATAAAACGAACCTTTTATTTTTTAACAGATTAAGAGTCTCATTGACTCTTCTTAATAACGAATTAAATAAGAATTAAATAAATATATATACGTCTTTTAATAAGTGAATTTAATAATATTAAAAGATAGTGCTGAATATTGGTCAGCGTTTTTTAAAAGATAGTACTGAATATTGGTTAGCGTTTTTTAAAAGATAGTGCTGAATATTGGTCAGCGTTTATTAAAAAATAGTTCTGAATATTGTCAAATACATAAATAAATATTTTAATTTCATTATACATGATGTTAAATAAATTGGCAATGCATAGATGCAATGAACTAATTTAAAATAAACATCATATTAATATGTAAGAATTATAAATTAACCAATATTCTAATTATATTATAAATTATATTAAAAGTGGAAAAATAGTTCAAAATAAATTAATTTATAAAGAATATATATAAAAAGCAATTAATATTAAAAGAAGTATTAATATAAAGCAATAAAAAAGTGTTTATTTTAATTTAAAAAAAAAAAAAAAAAAAAAAAAAAAGGTTTTTATATATATATATTTTTTTTAAATTTTTAATTTAGAGTTTAAAAATCAGTACTTAATAGTTAATTAATTAAAAGTCTAGTTTTTAAACTATTTTTTTAGTTAATAATTATTTTATGTTATTTAGTTCTGAAAATAATTGTAATAATAGTAATATTGAAACAATTACAAAGGATAAAATAATATAAATTAAATAAGTACTAATTTAAATAATAATTTTAATTTAAATCAAAGTTTAACTTCAAAATTAGACAAACAAAACAACTTTAAATTTAATCAAAATGCAAACCACTTACAGAATCAATTATGGCTTCGTTCTCATTGTAGGACGGATCTATATAACGTCGATCATGTACAATTTTCCATTCGAAACTGAAAATGCAAAAAAATTAATACAACAAAAGATCTTAGATAATGTGATCATCGCTCAAAAGATCAAAGAACAAAATCAAGAATTAGCTCATTTTTTTTTAGCAAATATTGATGAAAAAAGGAAAAATAAATGAAGAAATAGAAAATAAGAACAATGTTTTGCTTTTTCCAATTGATTTAGATTTAATATCCAATAATTCAAGTAATTTATTATTAAAAAAAATAGTGTAAATGTAAACAATAATTTATATATTAATCCAAATGTAAACATTAACAATATCATAAGTAGCCCAATTAATCCAAAAGTGGCCAGTATAGAAAGCAACAGCACTATCAACAAATGAGCTTTAGAATCAGAAATACTAAGTTTATAATGACTAATTGGAGTAAGAATATCTTTATAATCAGTTGAGGAATTTGGAACATCAAAGACTATATCTTTACACTTCATTTGATTTGTTCTGCTAATTATTACTTTCAGAATTTAATTGAGAACCTACAGTAGCTTTAACTTGAGTAATATCAGCAAAATCTTTGAAGTATCTGGTTCTGAATTTAAATATGCTACTCTAAAAATTTTTTTTTTGATAATTTTCAATTTGTATTTTAAGTTCAACAAGAAAAATTTGATGAATAATAGAACTAAATAGAGTATCATTTTCATTTTCTAAATAAACTGAATTAATAGGTAATGTAACGGAATAGAAGAGAATACTATAACTATCTAAATAGTTTGAATAATAGAATTTTTGTTCCATCAGTAATATATAATTTTTTTTTTTAATTGAAATGCTAGAATATTTGTTATAAATATTCTTAAAGATAAAAACAAATAATCTTTAATATATCTGTAATAATATTATGAAATAAAAGAAACAAAACTAATGAAGATAATATTGTCAACAATAATGATAATGGCAATAATAATGGCAATAATAATGGTGAAATCGGTAATAATAAATCAAAATTTTAGCAAATGAAAGTGCAGCCGATATTACAACTGAAGAAACAAATAATGCTATTATTATCTCTTTATATGGTACAAGTGTACTTGCCTTAGTTACTATTATTGGACTTATCCTAATAAAAAAATCATTTATGTAAAACGGTAACATCGATATTTCATACAGTTCATTAAATTATGTTAATCCAAAACTAAACTATCCAGTAGGTGGATTGCACTATAATTTGATTAATATAATGACTTTAAACGTAATAATCAGTTAAGATTTTACAAAATAATTATCAATCTCAAGTTAGTTATTCAATTTCCTTAAGTGATGGTTCATGTGTCAACATGGAATAAAATTCTGATGTTTTCTAAACCACTGAAAATACTCCAGTTCCATGTTTACCAAGAGATCTACATAGAGATTTATAAAGAGATTCACCAAAGGAATCACCACCATATAATAATCAAGAAGATTTACTAACATGTTGTTTAAGAAATTGTTATTAACTCAGAAATGTTTTTAAATGAAACCATAAACTCTAACACAGTTTCTATTTTTGCTACAACTACTACATTTATTTTAGCTATTAATAAATTTGGTGATCTTACCATCGACAACTCTAATATTATTGTTAAAAAGCCAAATACCAATAATGAAAAAATCCAACGCCACATCAAGTACTTGCACTTCATGCACATCTTCATGTTCTTCTTGTAATAATTGATCATGTTCACACAACGGTTCATGAACTTGTTGTTGTATTGCAGGGAATCATCAAGATAGACTACAATATCTACCGATGAATCATCCTTATATTTACTTTCATATGATTTAAATAACTTCAAGCCATACTATTCGTTCAATTTTGCAAATAACTCAAATATGGGAGATAACCACTCATAGATACTCTGTCATTATTGACAATAATAGTAATAAAGATTCTGTTGATTACATCGAAACTAACTATGACGATAGTCGTAGAACGAAAAATTACACTGAAACTAATAGTTGTAGAACAACAGACTATAAGGAAACAAAAGTTTAATTGAATTCTTGGTAGACAATGGTGTAGATATTAATAATGAAAATAAATTTAGGGAAATACAATTATTTTATGCATGTAAAAGTTGAAATAAAAATTTTGTAGAAATAAAGATTTATTAGAATATCTAGTAATACTTGTAACAGATATAAATAAATAATAATCATAAAAACAAAAAACAAAAAACAAAAAAAAAAAAAAAAAAAGTTGATTAAAGATATTAATTAAATCGTAAAATTTTTGGTTTTGACTTAGATATCAAATTAATTTAGTTAATTTGTATATGATGGGGAAGATTTTCTATCCATTTGGTATCTTTATCATCCTTTACGATTGTACAACAACCATATTCAGTCAAGGCTATTTCAACATTAGTCTTGCTATTAGGATCTTGATAAACAACTCAATCATAATAACGAACTTGGTTAAACTCAATCGGTTGATTGTAAGATGCAATCACCACTTCTGTTGCTTGTAAAATAACATTTATTACTTTTAATATTAATATAACCTTTAATGTCACAGTCATCAGGGTTATCTCTATTGTTTGGAACAAATCTCATACTAGTATGCTCATTTCTATTATAGCAATCTGAAAAATACCATTTTAAGTATCTATATCTATGATTCACAATTTATAAACAACCCTTGTAGTTATCTTAAATAATTATTTTCTTTTTGTTGTAAATCAGCCAAATCATTTTATTCGATATATATTATATAGTATTATACTAAAATTATAATATATTAATATTAAACACCGAATATAATTAAATTGTTTATAAGATTTAGTATCACTAGCTTTAGTATTAGAGTTATAACGAGCATACAAAATACAATGAACACAATTATAATCAAAAATCCTAGAATACCAAAAAAATTCAAGATTATGTTCAGTGTCAGTTTCCCTCTCGGGTTGTCTAGGTAAGATGCATTCTTCATCACAATATCCTTTGCATATTCATCTTCAGTGGTTCAAGGATCTCCTACAAATCTACCACAATGTCCATCTATACAAAGCTTGATATCTCCGTTTCATTAAAAACGCATTTAGTATCCACACATTTATTTGTAAAGCATTAAATAAGGAATAATTATTTCTGCTGCAACTCTTAATTCAAGTCTAACTTCATAGAAAGCTAGACTTGAGGGGGAGTGTTAAAATATAAATATTGAAGTTTTGTATATATATAATATTAAGGAGTTTTGTGATATATTTTAATATATATATTTTTAAGTATAAGACCAATAATATATTTGTGTAACCTAAATAAATAACTATAAATATTTTATAATATAAAATTCTTCAACTATAACCCCTTTTAATAAAATAGATAAAATTAGATTTTCATTTTCTATAAACATAAATAAAACGAATCTTTTATTTTTTAACACTTTTTATTTTTATGTCCATAAATATAGAAATAAAGCAGAAGAAATAATAAGTAATAATAAATAAATAAATAAATAAATAAAAAATAATAATGATTATAATAATAAAAATAAGAATAAATATAATTATACATTATATCATTTTTTTTATAATATTTTTTCTTTTTCTTTCATAATAGATTTTATTTAAATAGATAGAATAATAAAAAGTAGAGATATTTTCCAATTCAAACCTTTTCAATTTAATTTTATTTTAAGAGACATAAATACTATTTAAATATTAATTATTTCAATATTTTTATAAATAATTTCAGTTAAAAAGTAAACATCTTCCATATTCTTTTTTTTTTTTAATTTATTTATTTTTTCAGTTTTTTATATATTTTAATTTGGAATTCTACAGGAGTTGGTATTATTCAAAATTTATAATTTCAAAAAATATAATTTCAAAATAGATCGTAAAACATCTTTTTCACTCTTAAATTTTTAAACAATTAAAAAATATTTTTAAATATATATGAAAATGAATAACTAAAATAAATAAATAAATAAATATAAAAATTAAATGAAACAAAAATAAAAAAAAAATTAAAAAATATTAAAATTATAAATTTAAATTTTTAATTAAATATTTTAATTCTAAAAAATTATTATATAATAACTGTTAGAATAATTAAAATATTGAATTGAATTAATAATAATTAGTAATAATTAGTAATGCATTTATTTTAAGAATATTCATGTAATTCATAATTAGTAATGAAGCAAAGCCACAAATATTTATATAAATACAACTTTATTTGTGTAAATACTAAAACAATTAACAATAATATAATAAATAAGATTATAAATTTATTAATAAAACTTAAATATTTCTTACAGATTAAGAGTCTGAAGTCTCTTAAAACTTAAAATGTCTGAACTTATTTTATCCGAAAAAGAAAAACTCCAGAGAATAAATAATTTCCCAATATGGTAATCTATAATGATGGATTACTTAAGGGCGAAAAAATTAACAAAATATATCAAATATAATGTGAATGACATGTTAAAAAAGCCTACAAACAATGGGAATTTATCACCAGAAGACAGTGATTTCAATGAAAACCTAGAAACAGAAGACGCAATGGCCTGTACTATTATCTTAACTAATGTCTATGATAAAATAAAAACATATATAAAGGATTGTAAAACTGCTCATGAGAGAATGAAGAAAATGGAAAAATTATATAAAACCGATAATTCTGCCTTTTATGGTATATGGATGAAAAGGCTATATTCAATCCGCGCAAAGGATGTTCAAGAAACAATGAACGTCACAAATGAAATAATGGAATTATTCAGATTATTGAATGACTCCCCTACAAAACCTACTAATATAGAAAAGATCATAATCATGCACGATGCATTACCAAATGATCTTAAAAGCAAGGTGATAGTTAGTTCAAAATTAACTCCGGAACAGTTTTACGAAGAAATAAAAGACAAATTCATTGTCTTCACATACAAAAATGATAGAGTTAATAACTCTAATCTTGAAAAGCAAAAAACAGAAAGTATCCATTCAAGTGGAGATATACCAGATCTCAATAATATAGAAAATAAGTAAAGAAATATGATACAAAGAAAATTCAAAAACAAGATGAGAAAATATTGCCTGATTTGTAATAAAAAAGGACATTTAGCAAAGGATTGTTACTTTAACCCATGCAGAACCAACAGAAATAACAAAAGATGCATATTTAACAAGAACATTAAGAAGAAATTAAATAATACAAACTCAAATAAGAACAAAGAAAAAAATTAATAAATAATATAGAAATCGATGAAGAGAATTACAAGGACAAAACACTGTGTTATGATGAAATACAAACGATGTTTGGTCCTACTATAAACAACCTGGAACATGATGAATCGTCAACACAAAATGAAGATAGTTATACAACTTGGACTTATAACACAGTTGCCAGCGAACATATCACAAATAATAAAAATATACTGGAGGATTACACAGAAAATAAGACTACCATGAAATGTGCAAATAATACTCTCTGCCATTTTGAAAGATATAGAACATATCATGGAATAATAAATAACCATAAATTTACTTTAAATAAAGTATATTATTCAACAAACAGCAATAAGAACATAATTAGTAGGATAAAATTAGCAAAATCTGGAATCAATGTAAGCATCAACAACATCAACGAAAAAATATCATTAACATTAACTAACAACAATAATAAAATAATCGATATCATATTTCCAGATCAATTTAATATTGTTAGAATAAAAGAAACAAATTTAAAACCAATATCCTCAAATGAACAACAAACAAGTTAATGGCATAGACGGTTGGGGCATTTTTACCAACCAGACATTAATAAATATATAAATTTACATAATGTAAACACAGAACAATGCCTAGATTGTAAAATTTCAAAATTAAAAATGAAACCCCACAACAAAATCACTCCAATGGCTTCGACTCTATTAGAAGGTATACACTCTGATTTGATAGGACCAATTAAACCGATCTCAATAGATAGTATGAAATATATACTAACATTTATTGATGAATTTAGTCGCAAATCATGGATATATCTACTAAAAGAAAAATCTTAAACAGTAAACACAATATTATATTTTCTCAAATATATAGAAAACCATCACGGTAATAAGATAAAATTTTTTAAAAGCGATAATGCTAGAGAATACAACAATTCCAAAATAAAGAAATATTTTAGAAAACTTGGAATAAAGAAAATATTTTCTACTCCGTACAATCCGGAAAATAATGGCATCGCGGAACGATTTAACCAAACTCTTATGAACTCAGTTAAAACATTAATTTATTGGTCAAAACTTAGTAAAGACTTTTGGTCTTTTGCATCAATATATGCAAATCATCTATTCATTATAACTCCAAGAAAAAGCATTTCAAATTTAATACCAAATGAAGTATTCTATAACACAAAAGTCGATATTACACCAATTAAAGTTTTCGGATGCACTGCTTTTTATAATAATTTACAAAATAAAAAATCAAAAATAGATATAAATTCAAAGGAAGGAATATTTTTAGGGATAAAATTCGACACTCATTGTTATATAATTATGGATAAAACCGACCAAAAATTTCATTTAGTAAGAGAAGTAATTTTTAAAGAAGACACTCCTGGTCTACACATTTATAAGTATCCTGAATTTTTTAATTCCAACAATATCACTATAAATTCAACGAACAACCTAAATCCATCTGATAATAACATCAATAAAGAAGAAGAAAAAATGGATATTAATTGTATAAAATCAACATATAATACATCAAATAATAATAAAGAGATTTCATATAGAAATTTTAACAATACATTAATTAATGTAGTTGATAGCATTAAAAATAACAATTCATTAATAAACAATGATGTACGGTTAGGTCATGTTCATTTTTATGATAATGTGATATTAAATAAACGCACAGAACACAGTTATTTAATGAAAATAAGAGGATAAATAGTACTGAAAATCATAAGTCAATTAATATAATAGAATCGGATATACCATTCAATTATAATCAAGCAATAACACGTTAGAATAAAGAACACTTGATTAAAGCAATTAATGAAGAATTATACAACTTATATTAAAACAATATTATGACAATAGTTAAAGAAGTACCAAATAATAGAAAAACAATTACTACCAAATGGGTATTTACGATTAAAAGAGACGAGCACAATAATATAACAAAATACAAAGCTAGACTTGTTGCTAGAGGATTTACCAAAGTATTTGGTATTGATTTTGAATTAACATACTTTTGTACTTTAAATTCAGATAGCCTAAAATTTATAATATCTATTGCATCTTACTTAAAATGGAATATCTACCAGTTAGAAGTAAAAGCTGCCTACCTAAACGCTAACCTTGATAAAGACATATATACCACTATCCCTCCCGGAGATAAGAATTACAAAAAAGGATTTTGGAAATTAAATAAAGCTCTGTATGGCTTAAGGCAGTCTGGAAGACAATGGTTCGAAACAATTTCTATCTTCATAAAAGAACAAGGCTTCCATCAATTAAAATCATATCCGTGCATTTTTAGGAAACTAAAAGATAATAAAATAATTTGTTTAATTGGTATATATGTAAATGATGATATGATCATCAGTTGTAGTAACTATGAAATAAATGATATAATCAATAAAATTAAATCAAAATTTAAAATCTTTAATTATGGGCCTATAAAATATCTTCTAGGTATTACAATTGAACAAACGAAATTCGAATACCGAATTTCACAAACAAATTTTATTGAAAATTTATTGAGTTATAATATTAAAATTACTCAAAATAAAAGAACTAACATACCTTGAACACTAAATAATATTACTAATGATAAACCTTTTAATCCTACTACATATAAAAGTGTAATCGGATCACTTATATATTTAGCAAAATGCACTCGGCCAGACATTTCTTTCGCAGTACATCATACTGCTCGACAGTGTGAAAATCCTACATATGCCGATTGGTATAAAATTATTTATATTTTAAAATATTTAAATAATACTAAATACTTCAAAATTTTATATTATGGTTTAGGTCCATTTCATGGATATACCGATGCCGATTGGGGACAAGGAAAACCGGAAATTAACATCAGGTCATATATTCTTAATGGGAAACTCGCCCATTTCATGGTATTCCAAGAAACAAACAATAGTAGCTATTTCCACTGCAGAGGAAGAATTCATTATTGCCTCAGAATGCATCAAGAAGGCTCTGTGATTTAGAAACACTATATATGAATTATTCAACTACAAATCTCCTATCACAATATACACAGACAATAAATCAAGTAAAATAATTATGGAAAATGGTGAATTCTCTATAAAATTTAACCAGATAGATATAAAATTTCATTTCGATAACGACAACATTAAGAAAAACAAAATTATACTAAAATACAAGAATACAAGTGAAATGGTGGCCGACATATTAACAAAAAACATTAATGGAACAAAATTAAAAAGTTTCACAAGTAAAATTTTTGACATAAACTAATACAAACTATACAAATCTAAACAATACATACTTTAAAATCAACTTTACAAAACATTAAATTATTTCCTAAAATAATTTAAGTTTTAGGCGGAATTTTAGTATAATTAAAATATTGAATTGAATTAATAATAATAAGTAATAATTAGTAATTCATTTATTCTAAGAATATTCATGTAATTCAAAATTAGTAATGAAGCCAAGCCACAAATTTTTATATAAATACAACTTTATTTTTGTTAATACTAAAACAATTAGCAATAATATAATAAATAAATTATAAATTTATTAATAAAACTTAAATATTTCTTACAATAACATATAAAATAAATATTTTAATATTAAAATTAAAAAAATAATTATTATAAAATAAATTAAAAAAAATTTTTTTTTAAATATAAATTTTTTATTTTTTATTTTTTTTTATTCCAGTTCATATATTTTTAAATTTTATTTTTATTTTTATTTTTATTTTTATTTTATAAATAATAACAACATTTTTTATTATTATTTATAATAAAAGCTGTTTTAATAAATTCTATTGTAAAACTAAAAAATAATAATTTCTAATTGTTTTTTATAATAAACAATAAAATAAATAATGTACATATTATGAAGAAGAGGGTTTTATGAAATTATAACTTAACTTAATTTATATTTTATTAATTCTCTATTTCCATTTTTACATTCAATTAATAATGGTGTGCCTCCATCTTTATTTTTCTTATTGATTTTCATTCCATACCGAATCAATTTTTTAACTTCTTCAATATTACCTTCTCTTACTAAATGAAATTTTTGGTTGGTTTTATCCATAATTATATAACAATGAGTGTCGAATTTTATCCCTAAAAATATTCCTTCCTTTGAATTTATATCTATTTTTGATTTTTTATTTTGTAAATTATTATAAAAAGCAGTGCATCCGAAAACTTTAATTGGTGTAATATCGACTTTTGTGTTATAGAATATTTCATTTGGTATTAAATTTGAAATACTTTTTCTTGGAGTTATAATGTATAGATGATTTGCATATATTGATGCAAAAGACCAAAAGTCTTTACTAAGTTTTGACCAATAAATTAATGTTTTAACTGAGTTCATAAGAGTTTGGTTAAATCGTTCCGCGATGCCATTATTTTCCGGATTGTACGGAGTAGAAAATATTTTCTTTATTCCAAGTTTTCTAAAATATTTCTTTATTTTGGAATTGTTGTATTCTCTAGCATTATCGCTTTTAAAAAATTTTATCTTATTACCGTGATGGTTTTCTATATATTTGAGAAAATATAATATTGCGTTTACTGTTTAAGATTTTTCTTTTAGTAGATATATCCATGATTTGCGACTAAATTCATCAATAAATGTTAGTATATATTTCATACCATCTATTGAGATCGGTTTAATTGGTCCTATCAAATCAGAGTGTATACCTTCTAATAGAGTCGAAGTCATTGGAGTGATTTTGTTGTGGGGTTTCATTTTTAATTTTGAAATTTTACAATCTAGGCATTGTTCTGTGTTTACATTATGTAAATTTATATATTTATTAATGTCTGGTTGGTAAAAATGCCCCAACCGTCTATGCCATTAACTTGTTTGTTGTTCAATTGAGGATATTGGTTTTAAATTTGTTGCTTTTAGTCTAACAATATTAAATTGATCTGGAAATATGATGTCGATTATTTTATTGTTGTTGTTAGTTAATGTTAATGATATTTTTTCGTTGATGTTGTTGATGCTTACATTGATTCCAGATTTTGCTAATTTTATCCTACTAATTATGTTCTTATTGCTGTTTGTTGAATAATATACTTTATTTAAAGTAAATTTATGGTTATTTATTATTCCATGATATGTTCTATATCCTTCAAAATGGCAGAGAGTATTATTTGCACATTTCATGGTAGTCTTATTTTCTGTGTAATCCTCCAGTATATTTTTATTATTTGTGATATGTTCGCTGGCACCTGTGTCATAAGTCCAAGTTGTATAACTATCTTCATTTTGTGTTGACGATTCATCATGTTCCAGGTTGTTTATAGATGGACCAAACATCGTTTGTATTTCATCATAACACAGTGTTTTGTCCTTGTAATTCTCTTTATCGATTTATATATTATTTATTGATTGTTTTTTCTTTGTTCTTATTTGAGTTTGTATTATTTAATTTCTTCTTAATGTTCTTGTTAAATATGCATCTTTTGTTATTTCTGTTGGTTCCGCATGGGTTAAAGTAACAATCCTTTGCTAAATGTCCTTTTTTATTACAAATCAAGAAATATTTCTTCGTCTTATTTTTGAATTTTCTTTGTATCATATATCTTTTCTTATTTTCTATATTATTGAGATCTGGTATATCTCCACTTGAATGGATACTTTCTGTTTTTTGCTTTTCAATATTAGAGTTATTAACTCTATCATTTTTGTATGTGAAGACAGTGAATTTGTCTTTTATTTCTTCGTAAAACTGTTCTGGAGTTAATTTTGAACTAACTATCACCTTGCTTTTAAGATCATTTGGTAATGCATCGTGCATGATTATGATCTTTTCTATATTAGTAGGTTTTGTAGGGGAGTCATTCAATAATCTGAATAATTCCATTATTTCATTTGTGACGTTCATTGTTTCTTGAACATCCTTTGCGCGGATTGAATATAGCCTTTTCATCCACATACCATAAAAGGCAGAATTATCGTTTTAATATAATTTTTCTTTTTTCTTCATTCTCTCATGTACAGTTTTACAATACTTTATATATGTTTTTATTTTATCACAGACATTAGTTAAGATAATAGTACAGGCCATTGCGTCTTTTGTTTCTAGGTTTTCATTGAAATCACTGTCTTCTGGTGATAAATTCCCATTGTTTGTAGGCTTTTTTAACATGTCATTCACATTATATTTGATATATTTTGTTAATTTTTTCGCCCTTAAGTAATCCATCATTATAGAATACCAAATTGGGAAATTATCTATTCCCTGGAGTTTTTCTTTTTCGGATAAAATAAGTTCAGACATTTTAAGTTTTAAGTGACTTGAGTCTCTTAATCTGTAAGAAATATTTAAGTTTTATTAATAAATTTATAATTTTATTTATTATATTACTGTTAATTGTTTTAGTATTTACACAAATATAGTTGTATTTATATAAAAATTTGTGGCTTGGCTTTATTACTAATTATGAATTACATGAATATTCTTAAAATAAATGCATTAATAATTGTTACTAATTATTATTAATTTAATTCAATATTTTAATTATTCTAACAGTTATATAATAATTTTTTAGAATTAAAATATTTAATTTTAACTTTAAATTTATAATTTTAATATTTTTTAATATTTTTTTTTTTTTTTTTTCATTTTGGTTTCATTTAATTTTTATATTTATTTATTTATTTATTTATTTATTTATTTATTTATTTATTTTTTATTTATTTTTTTTTTTTAGTTATTCACATTCATATATATTTAAAAATATTTATTAATTGTTTAAAAATTTAAGAATGAAAAAGATGATTTGCGATTTATTTTGAAATTATAATTTTTGAAATTATAAATTTTGAATAATATGTTAAAATGTTAGAATTCCAAATTAAAATGTATAATAAACTAAAAAAATAAATAAATTAAAAAAAAAAAAAAAAAGAATATGAAAGATGTTTACTTTTTAACTGAAATTATTTATAAAAATATTGAAATAATTTTATATTTAGTAGTATTTATGTCTCATAAAAATAAAATTAAATTGAAAAGGTTTGAATTAGAAAATATATCTACTTTTTATTATTCTATTTCTTTAAATAAAATCTATTATGAAAGAAAAAGAAAAAATATTATAAAAAAAAATGATATAATGTCCAATTGCATTTATTCTTATTTTTATTATAATTATAATTATTATTATTATTATTATTATTATTATTATTATTATTATTATTATTATTATTATTATTATTATTATTATTATTATTATTATTATTATTATTATTATTATTATTATTATTATTATTATTAGTTTATTTATTTATTTATTATTACTTATTATTTCTTCTGCTTTATTTCTATATTTATGGACATAAAAAGCAATAAAAAGAGTTAAAAATAATTGATTAAATATGTAAATAATATATAAATATATATTATAATATATTATATATTCATTTATTTAATTTAAATTAAAAAATGAAATAAAAAAATTAATTTTTTTTTATTAGTTCCAATTTTTTTTAATTATTTTATTTAAAAAAAAAATAAAACGGAAAATAAATTAAAAAAAAAAATGGATCTAAAAATTTTTTTAATTATTATTTATAGTATAAAAAGAAAAGAAAATTTTTTAAAAAAAAATAAAAAATTTTTTTTTTAAATTCATAAAATGAATAAAAAATTAATAAATAAATAAAAAATTAAAAAAACAAATTGATAATAAAATATAAGTAATTTCATCTGTTATAAGGAAATTCCAGAAATAAAAAATTATTAAATAAAAATAAAAAAAAAAAGTTAAAAAATTTGTATTTATTTTTTTATAAAAGAAAAGAAGATTTGAAAGAAGAACTTCATGATGAAATTATAAATTAAAATACTCAAAAAGTAAAAAATATTTTAGATTATGCCAATAAAAATAAAATTATTTTAGAATTAAATGAAAAAAATAAATATAGATGGTATCCACTTTTAGATGCCACCTATTTTGATAATATTGAAATGATTCAATTATTAAAGGATTACGCCAATAAAAATAAAATTATTTTAAAATAAAATAAAAAAAATAATTATGGATATACTCCGATATTTGGGGCAATACAAAATAATAATATTGAAATGTTTAAATTGTTGGTGAAATATTCCATCGAAAAAGGAATAAAATTAATCATTGATGAAAATGATATTGAAAAAATGATTTCAGAAAAATATTACCTTTGTAAATTAAGGAATATTTCAGAAATTAATTCTAAATTTATCGAATTAATCTATTTTTATAAAAATAAAAATATAATTAAAGTAATATTCAGCAGAAACAGTTACTTTTTGAAAAAATTTAATGAAATTAATGAAAATGAAAGAATAGAAAATGAAATTGAATCAATGATAAAAGAATCGGAAAAAGAAAGAAGAGCAAAAGAAAAAATAAAAAAAGAAAATGAATTAAAGAAAAAAGAATTGGAAGATGAAAGAAAAAAGAAGGAAAAATAAAAAAAGAAAATGAAATAAAAATAAAAGAATTGGAAAATGAAAGAAAAGAGAGGGAAAAAATAAAAAAAGAAAATGAAATAAAAATAAAAGAATTGAAAAATGAAAGAAAAGAGAGGGAAAAAATAAAAAAAGAAAATGAAATAAAATAAAAGAATTGAAAAATGAAAGAAAAGAGAAGGAAAAAATAAAAAAAGAAAATGAAATAAAAATAAAAGAATTGGAAAATGAAAGAAAAGAGAGGGAAAAAATAAAAAAAGAAAATGAATTAATGAGAAAAGAATTGAAAAATGAAAGAAAAGCAAAGGAAAAAATAGAAAAAGAAAATGAAATAAAAATAAAAGAATTGGAAGAAGAAAAAAAGGAGAAAGAGAAAAAAAAAAAAAGAGGAATAATTGGAAAAGAAGAATTATATAATTGAAAAATATAATAATAAAAGAGATAATAATAAAACCTTATTAACCTCTGAATGTAAACAAGGTAATATTGAAGAAGTTAAAAAATTGATTCGGTATGGAATGAATATCAATAGGAAGAATAAAGATGGAGACACACCATTATTAATTGCATGTAAAAATGGAAATATAGAATTAGTAAAGTATTTATTAAGTTAAGTTATAATTTCATAAAACCCTATTCTTCACAATATGTACATTATTTATTTTATTGATTATTTTAGAAAAAAAAAATTAGAAATTATTATTTTTAAGTTATACAATAGAATTTATTAAAACTGCTTTTTTTATGAATAATAATGAAAAATATTGTTATTATTATGAAAAAAAAAAAAATATAAAAAAAAATAAAAATAAAATTTAAAAATATATGAACTGGAATAAAAAAAAATAAGAAATAAAAAATTTATATTTAAAAAAAAAAAATTTTTTTTTTCTTTATTTTATAATATTTATTTTTTTAATTTTAATATTAAAATATTTATTTTATATATTATTATATAATAATTTTTTAGAATTAAAATATTTAATTTTTACTTTAAATATATAATTTTAATAATATTTTTTTTTTTTTTTTTTTTTTTTTTTTTTTTTTTTAGTTATTCATTTTCATAAATATATATAAACATTTTTTATTGTTTAAAATTTTAAAAGTGAAAAGATGTTTTTCTATCTATTTTTAATTTATAATTTTTGAAATTATAAATTTTGAATAATACCAATTCCTGTAGAATTCCAAATTAAAATGAAAAAATACTAAATAAATAAATAAATTAAAAATATATATATATGATGTTTACATTTAATCCGTAATTATTTATAAAAATATCCATATCATTAAATTATTAATTGTATTTATAGCAGTGAAAAATAAAAAAAATTAAATTGAGAAGGATTGAATTATAAAATATCTGCTTTTTATTATTTTATTTCTTTAAATAAAATCTATTATGATAAAAACGAAGAAAAAATATTATAAAAAATAAAAAAAATGATATAACTTATATTATTACAATTATATTTATTCTTATTTTATTCTTATTTTTATTATTATTCTTATTATTATTCATTATTATTATATATTATTAATATTGTTATTATTATTATTATTTATTAGTTATTAACATTACTAACTATTGCTAACTCTTCATCTTTATTTCTATATTTATGGACATAAAAACCAATAAAAAGTGTCAAAAGTAACAAATTATTAAAATAATTATTAATTTATTCTTAATATTATAATAATCAATATATTATAAAAGTATAAAACTAAGTAATTATGTTAAATTTGAAAAGAATTCTCTTGATTTTATAATAAAATACCTCTAACAAAGACATAATTATAAAATACAAATAAATATTTATTTTGTAAATTCATGTGTGTAATTATTGATATTTTAAAATAAGTGTTTATTAACTTAAATTTTTGAAAGATTAAGAGTCTCAGTCTCATCCGATTGAATAAAACGCAAAAGCTAAGTATATCATTATATATAAGAATAGAATATTATTCAAATAATACAATATTTAAAATTATTACGATACTGATCATTACTTATTTATTTATATATTTAATATTTCATTTATCTTATAATATTTATTAATATATGACTAAATAAAAAATAAATTGTACCCAAAAATATCACCCAGACATCAGATATGATGAAAATATAAGTAAAATGTCTAATATTATTTATTTAAAATTAAAAGATATAAAAAAAAATTTCAGCTTCATTCTTAAACCTAAAATAGGAACAAAATTGATAGTTATGGAATTCAATCAATAATAAAATATTAAATATATCAAAATGCAGTGTAAAAATTTCAGTCGCAAATGGAAGAAAAATTTTATAAAACTATTGTGGTGATTTATTGGATTTATCAATAATTACAATTTTATTCTTAAAAATGTTTATTTTTCAAAATATATAAATAAAAATTTGATATCTATTAATCAGTTAGTTCAACAAAATTTTAAAATCATTTTCAACAATTATAATAATTCACCACAAGCCATAATTTATGACAATAAAAGAAACAGAATATACAAATCAATATCAGATAATCAAAACACCTTTAAATAATCACTTCAAGACAACAAATTTATTTTAACAAAAATAAAACAAATAATTCTTATGAAATCAACAACAATTTAAATAAAAATCAATTAACAGACCTCTGGCATAGACGCTTAGGTCATTTTGATATTTATAAAATCCAAGATAAATTAAGCAATATTAACATAAAAGTTAAATTTCCTAATATGCATCAACTCCAAAATAAAAAATAAACCTTATAAAGTTTCAACAAATAAAGCAAGTCAAATTTTAGATCTTATTCATATGGATCTTGTTTGACCTGTCATCAATTCCATTAACAACAATAAATACTTCCTCACTATCTTAGACGACTATTCAAGATTCGGTTGGGTAATCTTCATTGAGAGAAAAAGTGAAATATTCAATAAATTAATTATTTGGTACAATGAAATATATAATTCAAAAAATATACTATAAGCCATTTACTCTGACAATGGAAAAGAATTTCAAAACAGTCAATTTCAAACTTTCTGTCAAGAAAATGGGATCAAACATCAATTCCCCATTCCGTATAATCCCTCTCAAAATGGTCGAGCAGAAAGATTTAATGGCATCCTTATTTCCTCTGCCAAAGCATTACTCAACGAAGCCAAATTTAGTCATGAATTTTGGGAGTATGCAGTCGATACTGCTACCTTCATTCATAATAGACTCCCCCCACCAAAGTAATCAAAGCAGAATTCCTTATGAAGTTTTCCATAACAAACCTGTAGATTACAGTATCTTTCAAGTTTTTGGATGCAGGGTCTACTTCTTTGTTCCTAAAGAACTTCGTTCAAAATTCAATAACAACTCTCACCCTGGAATCTTTCTTGGTTATAGTAACAACACTAATGGATATAAAGTGTATGATATTATAAAAAATATAATTATTTTAGGTCGTCCAGTCGAATTTATGGAAAATGAACCCGGAAATTCTTTTATAAACAAATACTTTACCAATAACATAAAGAAATTAAATCAGTACAATTATTACAATAAAACTTACAAAAGAAAAACAAGATTAATGAATATATTTTTGATAAAAAAATAAATTCAAATAATCAAAAAGACACCAACACTTACAAAAATATAAATCCATACATCAACAAACACAATGATAAAAATAACAACAGTAGTAATATTAATCATAATGATAATACTATTATTATCAACAAAACAAATATCAGCACAATAAGAAATGAATCAAACAAATAATAATAATGTTCAACATAATAACCCAAAAAGTATTAATAATGAACTTCACAATACAATGGAAAACGATAACATCTGTAACGAGCTGGTCACTTATATAGCAATAGGCAACACTGGAAAATTAATAATAAGTTAAAATGTCTTTTTTAAAAAATTTTGTTTTATTAATTTATTAAAATAAAATTTATTAAAGTAATTATTTATTAATTAATTAACTAATTTTGTAATATATCAAATTACTTATTATTAATTGATTAATTAATAAAAACACGAATTAAAAAATATTTCTTTTGTGAAAATTTTACTCATATTTATACTTTTTACGGAAAAATAGTTTGTATGATTTTCAAAAATTTTAGAATCTTAGAAAAATCGTTTTTAAACTGATTTTTCTCGATTAATTTAGAAACTAATGGAAGAAAGGATAAAATAAAATAAAAAATTCAATTTGATTATTAAGAATTTCTATGAAATTCTTAAAGAAAATACAAAAAGAATTAACTAGAACAATGAAAATAAAATATTCAAAAAGTAGGTTTTAAGTGTGAATCAAACTTGAGTAGTTCGATTCATGGCTATAGCTCTAACAGCTATACCAAGATTTCCTTTTACAAATTTTTTGGTACAACCTACAGTAGAAATATGTATTATTGTACTATGATATAACAATAATAACAATAATTATTTACTATATTAGTAGTTGTTGAATACCTAACGCAATGGGTAGAAGACGAAGCAGTACAAAATATTGAATCTGATGATGTTATTAGATTCTTAAAATCATTATTTGCAAGACACGGAACCCCAGAACTTCTAATCACGGATAATGGCCCCCAGTTTATTTCGGATAAAACAAAAATATTTTTAGATCTTCATGATGTAATTGTATTGAATGTAACCACATACCATCCAGCTTCTAATGGGAAAGTTGAGAATAGGAATAAAGAAATTTCGAAATATCTGCGTGTCTTGGGAAATAAGGAAACAAACTGGCTTGAGATATTACCCAGTGCTCTGTGGGCGTTACGTACATGTAAAAGTGAAGCTACAGGTTTTAGTAGCTTTGAACTACTATATGGAAGACACGATTTGCAGCCATTTGAGTTGGGACTAAATATACAGGGAGTAGACAAAGATGAAGGAGAAGAGGAATATTGGATGAGAAAGTTTATTATTCATCACAAATGGATATCGGAAGCAATTGAAAATGTTGATACGGCAAATAAGTTATAGGTAGATAGAAGAAGAAAAATTAAAAGACAGCGCTCTGAATATAAACCAGGAGATTTAATACTAGTGAAGGTATTCAACAGGAGAAAATTGGATCCTTACTTTACCGGTCCATTAAGAATAGTGAAACGCGAATTAAACACGGTAACTGTGTGTGACCCCATAACCGAAGAAATAGCAGAAGAAACATCCACCTTAAAAATGTAATCCCATACTTTACTGAAGTGAATGCTAATTAAATGAAGGTAGAATTATTGAAATTGCATTATATCAATTATCAAGGATAATGACAAGTTAATAATAATAATAATAAAAAATAATAAAAAAATATATATATATATATATATATATATATAATAATTATAATAAAAATAATAATTAGATCAAAATTTTAACTTCAATTTCAATAAAATTCAAGTTATAGTTTTAATTATATAATAAATAAATAATAATACATACTCAACTTAATGATATAATATGAACAGGATTTATAATTCAGATTTCAAATCTTAAAATTCAATTTTAATTTTCAATTTTTAAATTTCAAAAAAAAAAAAAAAAAAAAAAAAAAAAAAAACTAATTTCATAAAATTTCAATTATATTTTCTATTATATAACATGATATAGTAGTATTAAAAAAAAAAAAAAAAAAAAAAAAAATTTTTTTTATGATCAAAATTTCAAATTCCAAATTTCAAATTTCAAAAAAAAAAAAAAAAAAAATATATATATATAGTAATATTATTATTATTCAAATTTTATATTTATATTATTAACAAAATTTTTTTTTATTACAAAAAAAAAAAAAAAAAAAAATTTATAAATAATGATTAATATTAAATTTTTGAAATTCTAGTCTTCAATAATTGAAGCCTAAAATTAGCAGGGAGGTCATGGTACAACCCACAGTAGAAATATGTATTATTGTACTATGATATAATAATAATAACAATAATTATTACTATAAATATCTAAATATATTTATATAATTTAATACGACTTGATTGGAAATAATTACTTATAAAAATATAATATGTATCATACCTAATTAGAAATTATCTCTGATTGGATAATAAAATAGTATTTGAATAAAAACAATTAGAAATAAAAGGAGAGAGAATTAATTAAAAATGAGGAATTTTTTAGTTTAGTTAATAAGAATATTAAAATTTTTTAGTTTAGTTAATAAAAGAATATTAAAATTTTTTAGTTTAGTTAATAAAAGAATATTAAAATTTTTTAGTTTAGTTAATAAAAGAATATTAATAGTGTTGTAGGAACTAATTGTAAATAATAGAGAGAGATTATTTATAATAGGGTTATAAATACATGTAATTAATAATTGTAATAAAATAAATTAAATAAAATTAATAAAGACAAAGTAAAATAAATTTACTTTAAAGAAATAATAAATAATTTATTTATCTAAAATATTATTTAGTATAAAATTCCCTGTCTTCAAAGCCCTTAACTGGTACAATTAATATCAACCGTACCATTTTGTTAAGGAATGAACAAATAATGTTAATTCTATTATTTTTCATAAAAATAATGTTAAGATTTTGATATAATTTATAGTTTAAATTTAAATAGAATAATATGTTCTATTAAAAAATATTCACTAAGTCGATATGTCTATATAGTAATATACTATATAGATATATAATAATAATAATAAATATTTAAATGTTTAGTTTAATAAATATTTATTTATAATAAACTTTGATAATTAGAATTATCAAATTAATTTGATTTTAAATTTATTTATTTTTTATTTAATAATAAAATATCTATAATATATTACTATTAAGGTAATTTTACAATAACCTTACAAAGAACATAAAAGATAGATTTTTACATCTTTCTTTTATACTTTGTAAGTTACATAATAATAATATTTAATTATAAGATATTAATAATATAGTAAAATAAATATTAATAAATATAAAGATAAATTTAATTATATAATTAATTTGAATAATTGAAATTAATATAGATATGTTGTAAACATATATAAAACATGAATGTGGTTCATTTCGCCAATTTTTTAAAATACAAATTTTCAATACGCCATTTATTTTTAATGGCTTGTAAAATTATTTGTTAACGCCATAAAAATTTATAATACAATTAATTTAAAATAAATAAATGTATAAATTAATAAATAAATAGATAAATAAATAAAGAATATAATAATTTTTTATTAAAAATATTTTATTGATTAAAGTTTATTTATTTAATATGAGTAATTACTTGATTTTTAAAAATTTATGAGATTACATTTGTATTTATACTATTTTGTGGCTTATTAAAATCGAGAAATTATTACATAATATATTTCATTAGTTTAACAACGAGTTCGTTGTATTATAAAAATATCTTTTAATTTATTTAATACACATAAATTATTTTAGTATAATTTTAATATATTTTTTGTATTCTAACATTCCCCCTCAGACCAGAATGTTTGCTTGTCAAAAATTTGGTCTGTAAAACTTAGTCATTTTTGGTCCATTAAAATCTTTTGTTAACGGATCGACCAACATCCTTTCGGTATTGATGTATTCTAATTTTATTTTGTTATTTTTGATATTATCTTTATTGAAGTAAATTTTATTTCTATATGTTTTAATTTATTGTTGAGTTCACCGTTTTCTATTGTCGTTTTACTTGCTAAGTTATCGGTGAATATTTTTATTGGTTTTTTAATGTTGAATATTTCATATAAAATATTTCGAATCCATAAGCCTTTTTAGTACATTCAGCGGTAGCAATGTATTCAGCTTCTGCGGTAGATGTGTCAACTACTGTTTTTTCTTGGATTGTCAACATATTGGATCATTATTCATTAATATTATATACCCAGAA